>JTDE01001319.1:65255-83880 GCA_014338405.1 Paragonimus skrjabini miyazakii | reverse complement strand
TGGTTAGGGACGCTATCCGAGATGGCGATGTGTCGCAGTCAATGGCGTACCTGTATCCATTCCATTTCCGCTTCTTCCTCTTAGTCTTCTCTCAATAATTTTCAACCTTCTTAGTAACGTTTTCCTCTAAGATATACCACGTCACTGTGGAGGTTAACGGCGGCCCGAGCCACAGCACATTTTGGTCATGTTCATGGCTGCTATGATGATGATGATGAATGTAAAAGAGGACTTTGCTTCCGAAACGCTGAAGAGTACAGAGGAAATCGATCGGTTCCAGTTGTGCAACAAACAAATGTTTGAAGGAGTGTAAAGATTGAAATGCGTTACGAGATTCGGCGAGAAATCGGAAACGGATGACATTGAAACAATTGTAAACAATGTGTAGTAAGTGTTGCCGAATCTCAGAGTTTGTTTTCTTATCGTACATAATGGATGCAAATTATTTATTGTCTTTTCATTTCTATAAACATTTTCGTTGTTGGTATGATTGTAAACATGAAAGTTATAGTAACAATTCGTTAGCAAAATTTTTGAGGGCTTTATTGCGCAAATAGTTAATATGGTTGGCTACAGAAAGTGACATGGATATCACGACACACGAAAAAAACATATGGATGAGGTTAAATGAAAAGTAGAAAGATAGGAACAGAAAATAATTTAAATCGTGGAAAACAGAAATTCATTACACAGACGTCTTTCATTTCTATTCTCTCTCATATCCAACAGCAGCTATAAACAAAGATAACCATCATCCTTTGAAATCCAACCAAGAAGCCACGAGTGCCCCAATGAAACAAGCTTCAATCTCAAAGCTTTAATGCTCGAACTCAAAACATATGCTTGCAATCTAGCAGAAGGTTCAGGTTTAGCTGAACAACCACAAACAAGACATGACGAAGCGAACGACAACTTCGCACTTGTGAGAAGTCCGGGAGTAAACAAATCCTGCTGGATGTGATCATTATGCCCAAGAATCGACACGGCTTGCTTTTCTCTCAGATACGTTGGTAAACCTCGTTACACGGTGTCCCCATTACAAGTCAGTAACGTTTCGAAGACACCAATGATCGAAAACTGATCATGTGAATATCCTCAGAACAAATGAGCTAGGTTCCACAGTCTCACAATAAGACTGTGCGTGCAATGGTGTGACAAACTCGGCCTTCCGCAAAAAAACAGACAGATAGTGTGATGGGACAAACGTCAATCCAGCTTCAGCTATACGATTTTGGTTTCGTCAGACGCTACAACAGCGAGGATGCAGCTCCGAAAGCAAACGAAATTCTCGAAGATCTCCAATGGCCCACAATCGAGAGTTAGAACAGATACAGAATCCTGCCTGACTTACAAAAACACTTTCGGCTTGGAAGTTAAGACGTACGTATTGTATATAGCATATGTGGTCAAATTTCTCAGTGTCGTCTGGTGAGTGGAGTCCTAGAGAACAGGCGAACGTGCACTAACAGGGATAGAGCGCTTACGGCTCTGGTAGTTCGGTTTGTGTTTGACTATGAACTGTCCCTCCAACGAAACGCAGAGCGAATTTAGCATATATCAGAACACGACCAGAATCTAGGCAAGTGTCGCAGATTGTCATAACTTCTTGGAAACAGTCACACCATCGATAGCTGACAGTTATGTAGCCAATCAACGTCCACGACAATCTCGACGAAAAAGGTCGGTACACGGTACTGATATAGTCATTCTGGTTGGAGATCTGAACGCCCAGGTCGGTCACCTTGATAAGGCTGAACCTCGTCTAGGTGACAGGTTCTGGATAGCATCATATCACCCGGATAATGGTGAGCGACTGTTGCAACTGTGTGCTTTACCCGGCACTGGTTCTAGATATCGTGCGTGTCATTGTTATACTTGGTGTCTCTTTCTCTGAATAGGACTTGATCTCAGATAGAACACAGCTGTTAGTTACAGGTGGCGGGGATCCATTCAGGGCTGTTAATCTTATGAAAGCACCTATTGAATTCAGATCATGCGTTGGTACGTTCCTGTTTAGTCCTCACTTTTGTTCGACAACGATCCACTGACAACAACAGAGGGGTACTGAGAAATTGGCTGTGGTGACTGTAAGGCATAAGCACCAAACTAACCTAGAAAACAAGTTTAGCAGTTCTTACCTCAAAGATCTAAATAACTGCTGGACCTGAATCTCATAAGCCATTCACGAAGCCGGTATCCCAACATATGACACGGTGGTTCGTGGGTTAAACAAACATTGGCTCTCAGAGAAATCCCTGGAGTTGTTAAAGGCCACACGGAATATTCCTCCTGGCACTTCATATAACACGTTTAGGACGGATATCCGCAGGAAGCTGAGGCGCAAGCTGATCGTCGACCGTAAGGCCTGGCTAATGGAAAAAGTTAAGGAAATGGAGAACGATTTTGCTCCAGAGAACATTCGCAGTCTTCAAGCCTGTCCGTGATACTGGTCCAAAGCGACCGTTTGTCAATGAAGCTATCAGCGAGGCAGTCGAAACACATCCATAGTAAGTCTAGAAAGTTACATCCCTGGACGGAACATTTTGAGGGTTAATTCAGCTAGCCTCCTGTACTCACTGTGTTAACGTCGCAAACTTAAAATGCAATATTCTGGTCCGTACACTAAAGATCACCCACTAAAACCGAGGTCTGCAATTGCATTTCGACTCTCAAACGTAGAAGGGCTACTGGCCCAGATGATTTCTTGCCAATTCCTTCCGAATAAGGTGGAGAAGCGTTAGTAGAGGTCTTGACTCAGTTGTTTCAACTTGTGTGGACGCCGGAGAGCAGACCTCTGAACTGGGGTCACTCAATAATGTTCTCGTATTCAAGAAGGGTATTCGGGGATCTTGCGAGAACCACAAAGGAATTAGCATTATTCCAGTCGTTACAAAAGTTCTGACATCCACTATACTTCGTCGATTCATTTAAGCTCGGGAGGCAGGTATTCGGTAACAACAGACAGAGTTTTGTCCAGGAGGATGATGTGTTGAACAAACTTGACTCTTCGTCAAATTCTGGCAGCTGTCGTACCTCTTGACTACACGTGTGCTTTCGATTCAATGTACCGATTGATATTTTTAGTCACTTAAACACAGAAATGCACCGACGAAGTAAGTGAAAATATTGTGGGCGATTTATTGCTATACCTCAACTGAGGCTAGAATTTACGTTGAACCTGCCTGACACTTTCAGCACCATGTGCGCCGTACGTCAAGGTTGTCCACATTCGCCATTTATATTTAACTTTGTTACAGACGAGCTAATTGAGGACTGTCTAAAACACTCACAAGATGTCGTTGTATGGTCCAGTTGTTTTCGAAGTAAGTGCACTTAATGACGCCAGATAGTAAAAGCCGTAAGAAAGCTGTCTTACTGATGACACCTTGCTCTCACTCACAGCTCGGTTGTTTGTTTGCAACCTGTAGGCATCTTGGTGATGAATAGTTAAATACAGACGACGTTTTTTTGGTAGTTACGTCCCGTCCCCTACTGTTCTGTTTTTTCTTCTTGGCGAAGATTTGTTTTTCCTCCTGGTTGCATGGCAATTAGGCATAAGTGTGAACCTCTGATGTATTGCTGTCAAAGATGGTGATCATGCTGTGAATCAGCCAGCGAAGGTTGGAGGTACATTACCGCGCGAGAATCTTTAAGACGTGTTTCAGCAAGATAACAGTTAGTGATAGCCATCAACCTTTGTAGAAAAGCTGACATATCTGCATACTCATTAGAATCGTGAAGGTAGCGAGGTTTAATTATAACCAGCAGGCGAGCAGAGGTTCGTGTCGTTCAGACAAACATATCGCAATTGTGTTTTGCACGCCACATGGTGACCATAACTTCCGCCGCAAGCAGCGAACGAGGCAAATTTCCGGTGCGCGTCCAAAAACAAAACCGATGAGTCATCAGGTAGTAAAACGATTGACCAACGAGAGGAACCTGGTATATATTTTTCTTTGATACAACATGACGTGAAAGCGGAGTCGATTGCCAGCACCACAACTCAAGAGTTTGATTAAGGGTAAGAGACAAAATTCTCAATTGTTAATAGGTGAATCAATGTATAAATGCGGTGTATAAACAACACGTTAACGGGCTACTCAAGCCAAACAGGGGTTTCTCCTGAAGCCTTCGATTCAAAAGGAAATCAGCCCTCACGTTATGGAGGCGAAACACGAAGTTGATAGAACATTGATGTAAAAGGTCCGGCCAGTCAGGAGATCCAAAATTAATATGACTGTTGTGATGATCGCCCCCGTTGGCGGAAGCCGGTGACCAAATTAGTTCGTACACCTTTCGGATAGCATCAAAGTATTCACGGTCTGTAATGCACCTTACGTAGTCGTTGGTGCCACTGGTCGCCATGGTCATTTGTACGGTCTCCCTTCGCTGGATGTGTACATGGTTGCAGAGACCAAAGACATCTGTACACTATACGCAGGACACGTCCTACGGGAGCCCATGTGCTGCTGAAGAAATTGATATATTTTGCCTGGGTAACAGGCATTGTGTCGTAGCATCATCAACGAATGTGCATAGCATCATATGGAAGACTCGGCTGCCAACTGTTCGATGGCAATAAGCTAGCCAAACCGGTTGCCCGGGTGCTCAGTCTGAAGAGGCATGTGAAACTCCATGCTCATCTGGGTAATCACTTCCGAATAAAGTGTGATAACTGTACAGGACATTGCTCTTTCTCATGAAACTCACACGTCCCCACCTATTAAAAACAAGTTACTATTCTCCAAGATTGTTTGTTATAGGGTAAGTACTACAATAGTTTTCACAATTAGAGAAAAATGTGATAATGTGACCGACAATTTTAAAGTGACAATCCAAGACAATTAATGTTAACCGATGATTCTTTAAAAATGAAAACTATTCCAACCAGTTCCGAGACTGCAAATGTTCGAAAAGTGAACCACGGGCAGAGATAGACAAATGAACAATAAGTATGCAAAAATCAAACACATGGATTTCATAGCGCACACACACACACGAGCACGAAAACAATAAAAACACGGTACTCACTTGGACAGAAGTAAATTGTTGTGGACCGCCTAGAGGAAAAGTGCTGAAGTAGTTCCGTGACAAAGCGAGGCTGGATAGCTTTCGTAAATGAGCCAAAAGACCTTCCTGTGAATTCCGGGCAAAATGGATGGAATAAATTGCGCATTAACGAAGAACATTTTCATCCACCTTCGGTGTATGTGTCTAAAAGTTGCTCAGACACAATTTAAATTTTATTCGGCAAACTATCTGAAAACCGCGTAAGTGTGAATAACTTGACCCACAAAAGCGTTGCATGAAAAGCACGTATGCCTAGCCCATATATCAGCCACCAACAATCACGCACCCTTACGTTCAGAGGATTGTCAGGTAAGCCATGTATTGAAACATGTGAGCTGATGCGATTTTCAGACGGTCAACTGGATGACAGAAGGCACTGACTAATGACTGTTAGAACTTTTAGCATCAACTTTCAAATATGATATCAGCTTTGGGACAAAATGCTCCAAAACGCTCTTAGTTACTTGGATATGTCGAGCGGATATTCGTCAACAAAGAATTGTTTGGAGCGTATCCAGAAGGTGCTAGAACATCTTCCTCCCCATAAGACCAAATATAATGTGCAAGTGCAGACAGCGTTGTATAGCAGTCTCAGGAAAAACGAATACATTTGTATTCCGCACATTTTACTGATGGTGTACTAAGTGAAGAGTTTCATAGTGACAGGAAGAGTTATGGTTCTGAACAATCAGAATATCGTTACGGCAGGGCTTATACAATAATCTACACCATAATTCAGAATAAAAATTCTAGAACCAACTAGATCACAAGTCAACGGTCAAGACTAAATAGGTCCTGTCATCTTCTCAAGATGCAGAGATGACTCAACAAACTGTTGACCAATCCAATCGAAGGCCTGAGTTTTCACAATTGAGTCTCACCTAAAAAATCATAAATCTGCCAAATTACTTATTAGTATTGACCAAAAGCATTGTTTTCAGTGATCTCGAAAAAAATAGTGTCCACAAGGTGGCCCTCCCCATGTCACAATTGAAGACCTCAAGGTGCAGCATGGCTTCTGTAAGAGATACTTATGCATCACAAGTCTTCTGGTTGCTCAGGATTTTTGGACGAGGGCTGCAGAAGCACTGTTGGCCATTTATTTGGTATGGCATGACTTTTCAAAAGCCCTTGACAGAGGTTACCATTCAATCTAGCTACGGAATCTCCAAAATTGTGGCCATAATGAGCGCTTACTCATGTGATCTGATGATTATCCGAACACAGCTTCAGCGTTAAGGTGAACGGACAGTTATCAGAGTGGTTCTTAGTCAACAGCGGCTTTCCGCCAGGATCCATAGAAAACAACTTGACAATCAATGTCAACAAATGCAAGGTCACTCAAATTCGTCATCGAAATTGTGCTAACTACCATCTTGGAGATATAAAGTTATTAAATCGGTATGTGAACGAGACCTAAGCTCCCCAGCCACGATTGGTCTGCAAATTATGGAGTCTTGGCTAAAAAGACGCAACTGACCCGGAACCTATAAAGAGGAAGTTGTGAAACATTCTGCCATAAAGTGTCTGCTTCTACAATCCGCCCATACTTGTGAATGAACATACAGGGCTTGTCGTCTCTATCTCAAACCAAGTTTAGCACTCACTGAAATTGTTCGGAGACGGGTCACTAGAAGAATTATTGGACTCAGGAGAATTCCCAACTCGAAGAGACTAGCAGAATTAGGTCAACTCTCAGTTAATTACAGACACCTCAAGGAAGGCCAAATTCTTAGCCACAAAATACTCCATGCCCCAGGTCATCCACTGGCACATTTCCCACTAAACAAAGATGAGCGCCTGACGCTGAAATTGGATTATGGAATAGGCAGATTACTTTGCATTATGAGCTGCTTCACAGTTAGAATCTGTTCACATCGGAACACATTACCCAGCTTAAAGAACACGCCTGAACCGGCTGATTTCTAAAATGTCACTCGATGGTTACATACGTGAAAGACCTCACACACTACAAGTATCCTTACCTTTATTCCAGCCAGTCCCACATGTCACTAAATGCACATGCCTGACGGATTTGTGAATTTCGGACCCACTATCTTTGGATGATTTTCGAACCCAAACCCAAAAGATGATTGATGCGTAACAAAATAAACACTGAAACAGAGCTAATCGAATTTCTGAGCCGTTCTTTGTTGAAGAAGCACACATAATTGATATGTTACATAGATGACATTTATATCAGCTTTCTATGGAAGCAGGACAGGTTCAACTACATAATTTTCTCGCGTTTTGACCAACCCATCACAGACTAACGGGTGCCCCCTCAGCTGTTTTACACCTGCGGTTAACCAAGCTTAAGAGGGTAACACAGGAATAAACAAATTACCCGACTGTCTCAAAAAGGTATTTCCAATAAGATTGGAAAGTGGGTTCACTGGGTAACAAATTATAACTACAGCAGATGAAAGCAAATATAAGAAGCACAAAAGCAGCCGGAATAAATTTGCGCGTTGAACACGCTCACCGGTAGTTGCCAAATGTTGTTGCCCTCGATATTTAATTCCAACAAATTGTGACATTGAGCCATTGAGGCCGGAAGACCTTCCAAGTGATTGTACCTACAGGATAGAAGACAGTCAAACATTCCACCAGTATTATAACGATAACGAAAACAGAAAACAATGCAAGAACTCTCAGGAGCGTGTGTGATTACCACCCATGTACAGCATCGATCTGACAACCCTGACTACATGAGCTGAGTGTGTCTGTAGCTGGGAAAGGCGGTGTAAAATTAGTGACGATATGTTCTAACACGATCGAATGCAGACGAAAACATTTCTCATCAGTTTCTTGGTCTCATCTGCATTACTCACCAATTACCCACAGACCATCGTTAGCACCAAACGGAACAACAGTAAGCCCCTTTCTCTGTATGCACGAAACCGGTGTTTGTTTAACAGGAGTCCTCCATGCTGCATTTACTTTACACTAGACAATTCCATATTCTGTGAACTCCTTACCGGAACCCCAAAAATCATACAATCGTTTACTTTCCGATGGGGTCTACAATGACAATCTACAAAAATGAACAGGACTTAGTATCGTTGTTGAATCACTGGGAACCTCTTCTGATCTTTTACCAATATTATTTTCATGCTTTTGAACAGCAAGTATTGGCGAAAGACTGTCGTGGCTAATGCCTATTCACAAACACTCTCAGATATTTTCTGCCCACCACACATTTGGTTTTTCAAACGCGACAACATCATCCTTCTCACTCATCAGAATATTGATAATTAAACAAAGTGTACATTAAAATTCATTAGGAAGTCGAATACATGTGCAAAGGTTAATGCGATGGCTGAGTCTGATTCAACTGAAGTTCATTTAGGAAAAGTTTTTAATGCGCACATATCCTCTTGTCCAAGTTCCTATTAACGCCATCACAATGTCTTTCCACGGAGCAATGTCGCTTATTCTGAGAGACGTTGATACTAGTGGACTCCCAGATGGAGCCACGCGTGAGTGCCTTTTTCTAGGGACGTCTACCACAGTAAGTGTCTGTACGACCTCAAAGTCACTTTGTTAAGCATGTACATTCTAGCAAGTAATGTATGCATACTTATAAACTTTCATTTACGGGTCGCTTCGATGTATGCATTCCCACTATTTCTAGTATTAGCCCACAATACAAAACTGGCACACACACAGACAGTACGCAAACAAACACAGTTGACGCCATTCGGTTCAGATGAGCTTGTCACAGTGGCCGAAACCAAAGGGCATTTTCGCTTAATCATTACCAAAAGTGGTTTGCGCTACATCACTTGTGGTTCCATTCACACATCACGTATCCAGCATAAACTCAAAGAAATAAAATCGGGAGGTGTATGAGTGAGGCCTTTGTGTCCAGCCGACCAATGCTGGCAAGCCAATTACACAGGCTAGCTCGAAACTGAAATCCTTATCTCTCGGGAAATAAACAGACAGACTCGAATAGCAACATATAAACCGTAAAAAAAAGTATTGAAAACGTAATGCAAGAAGTGATTCAATATACAAATACATGCTAGTGCACTCTAGAGACAGTGGGAGGAAAAATAAAATCCAAGGTTGGGTTGGAAGAAAAACAAACAAAACACACACACATGTAACTGTGTATAATAAAACGGTTTTGATTGTTGATGAGCGTGTGGAGTGCTAATCAAACTAAGTAACATTCACTTGTAGTATACTCAATGATTTCACGTGTACAATATTCATCCTATACGTATACACCAACACATTCTTTCTGAAAGATACAACACAATAATTTGAGCATGTCGGTGGTCTGTTTGAGCACTTGCTTAACGATAACGTGTCCTTCATACAAGTTTCAACTCCTCTCTATTCTGCCGAAACTTCACTATTCAAATACTGGTAGTTGAAACCACTGTGGTGGTCATTCTACTAACCAGTCAATACAACCTTCTGAGTTCGAATCGTTGACTACCATAACTTCTAATCTCCGTAACTATTCTACGTTGAATTAACCGACTTCACTCCCATATCACCCAATTGAACGTCAGAGACCGCGAAGGAAGTAACTGACCTTGTCGATAAGATGTTATCAAGCGATGACAAGCTGAAAGACATGTTGGGAGATCATGTAGAAATCAGGACGATCGCCCGATAAACCGCAGTATGAAATTCGGCGCGATTAGGTATCTTTTTGGAAACAGAGAAGCGGATCACACTCGATCGGATCACTTCGAACTAAAAAACCTCCCGAATACAACACCGTATCAATACAATGACAGGCTGGAACTGCTAATAAGATATTTGACTTTCAATCAAAGCCTTCTCTAGCAATGGCCACCACCAACATAATCCACGACGACCTCCGAATGCAAGTCGATGACCGAACCGAAGTCATTTGTGTACCTCCACCGCAACAGGGGCGAATTCAAAACTCTAGAGATGGTAAAGATATACGCTACTGGTAGACTGATATGAGCACCTTCCCTCTACGAGGACCAGCCCAAACGTTTGTCGAAATACGGAAGCTGCTATCACATGTATATGCTGTCAACTCGTGGTAATCACAATTCCAAATTGCTTATACGCAATACAACGCGGCAGTAATTGACATTATTGAACCATCGACGAATCACATAGGTGACTTTCAAAACTAATATAAAAAAGCGCGCAAATTTGCATGTTGACATTTCTGACTGATTACCAACTCAACAAAGAGAGCCAGTTCATAGTGCGGATTGGAACAGATACTCACCGCAATCCAACAAGTTCCAGCGATTTGAGCTCACCGATACTGTCCGGAAGAGAGCGGAGTTCGTTGTGCTGAAGATTTAACGTGGTTAGTTTCCGACATTGACCGATTGCTGAAGGAGAATAACGAAAGAACCGGGTACGAGGAAGTAACCAGTTGTAAATAAATTAATGAAGACAGGGGTTTCGGAAATAAATAGCACTTCATTAAATGCTAAACGGTTTCTGTGAGTTCAGAATACAACCTGTGGGCTGAGAACAAAGATTCAGAAAGCAAGCATATTCAGAAGGAAAAAAAGACAACACAGTGAGCCATAGTACAAACTTACTTGCAACGAATAGAGCCTAAAAACGCACACTAAACTGTTGTACCTTGGAGGTATTGCATGATACATTTTGTGGAAACAAACTAGGTGCGCGAACCCAGTGTTATAATGTAAACAAATCGACCATCGGTAGGTTAGTATTGCTGACTGAACAATAAGAGCGACAACAGCATCTTGTTTAACAACTCTACCAGCACATGCAAAAAAAATGTCAATATTTTCTTACAGAACAATGATTCAAAAGTATGCTGCACTGAGTGACAAAAAATAACCCTATAATATGGAACGTGCATAAACTAATGTGTGCAAGACAACAGGTCTGGTCCGTACCCTGGAAATCCACGTTGTCACGGTATAGTGCCTTTATGAGGCAAACGCCTATGGCTATAACGCTGTAATCCGATTGATCTCTCCAGCTACTTTGTCTGCACATTCCCAAAGACCCTGGAACACTGGCATGTGGTTAAACGGATGTCGGCAATGTACTGAACAACAGAGCCAAAGTTTATCTATCAGACTTGGTCCCCGTTGACAGTCGGCCTTTGCAGAGTAAGACAAGAGGGTTCATGTAAATAGGCAGGCTACGAGATAGCAGACACACCTTGTTTCTGGTGTATGCGCACCCTCCAACAGAGGTAATCAAAGATCAGTTATACCAAAATCCTTATAGTCCTCTTCGCTAAGCAAACAGGGGCGGATAACTTCAAGCGCAAATCGATCCTTGTCATGAAGTGTAACTCAGTTAACAGGCAAGTTTCATCTCGAGCGTTTGGCTCTCATAGCAGGGATAGACTCCATCAGCTTTCCCGCATTAAGATATCTATGCCGAGTCTGAAACGTCATTTCGTCAACTGGCGTCATCTTCCAGTATATGCACGAAACAAAAATGATCATACGGCAATTCTGCATCGGTCGTCCACTCGAACGTTGTACAAAAAACGAACAGTTTACGACAGGGATTTATCCCAATAGGCTAGCAACGATGAGATTGCGTATAACACTGCCGATCCTACCCGTCGACTAGCCTGGACTGTGATCACGCGTTGGCTTGTACCATAGTGTCTACGCATTTGGTTGGAACCCAAAGGAGTTCAAACGGGAAGCCGCAAACAAATTATGCGATCCAGCTGTGCCAGCCAACCATCTGACAGAACTTGCCACCGAACTGGCTTCTATTCCATCTGGTGCGGTAGTCCACGTTTGATCCACTGGGTCATCATTGAGTATGCCAAAAAGATAGGCGCTCAATCGGTTTCAAGTGCTGAAGGCTTATGCTAAGAACCAAAAGTTATTTCGCGCACTCTCTCAAAATCGTTGACGCAAGTCAGGCAATAGCGACTACTAAGTAAAACCACCGAATGTCTTTCCTCGAAGAGTCACCTTGCAAAAAGGTTCCCACAGGATCACAAAAGCTAAAAACTAGAATATGAATCCAAGATTGAAAAAGGTGTTCCACTTACAAACTCCTGAAAGCTATTTTACTGTATCCGAATGTTGGTAAAATAAAACGGAAAACAGATGATTTACTAGTTAATAGTTTACAGACGCCTGGAACGTCCAGCAGAGCCTTTCTAATCGTAATTTAAGTGGCTCTGACTACTTCGTGCAGTGGGTCTAGTTGTGCTCCGTAGTCTGCGTCTGTAAACCCATCCTACTGAAGAAATTCGAAAGAAAACACACATTCTTGGGCGCTATAAAAAACCTGGTTCAAACAATTAGTTCGTGAGAAACTTGTCCTTCTATTTCCCTATAGTTTCAAACACTGTTCGGTAAGCTTCAGGGAAATCGAGAGCCAATCCCATCCTTAAGAAAGACCTTTGCAACATATGCACTAACCATGAGGGAAGTAGCCTGATTTCAACTGCGACCAATTTACTGATGTCCGCTCATTTCCGCAGGCTATCCGAAAAGCGGGGTTTCCCGTAGGTAACGGGTGTTTTATCAAATCCTCATTCTTTATCAGCTGCTTCAAAATCATCACGTCTACCAGCAACCAACAGCACCAGGACATCACGGCAGCACTTGAGTCTGTCAACGGAGCTGCCTCTGGAAGGAACCGGATACTTGAGAACTATGCACCTATCCTAAATGCATAAAACAGTCAGACTTCATGCCGACTATCGTGATCCTTCTCCGATTACGGTGATGTGAAACAAGACCGTTAAGTCCCTATAGTCCTTATGGCTTTGTCATCTTGTTCAAAGTTATAGACGACCTTGCTGATGATGACACAAAACTGGTCTCAGAAAACGCAATCGTACGCTAAGAGTATGGCGATTACATCGCCTTACACAGTAACACTGTACAAGTGTCAGACCATTTGAAGACTGAACTATTACGACATGGTGTGTTTTGCACTGTGCAAACTGGTTCTTCAAGAAGGTTGACAGCCTATGTCTGCACATTCTGAAGTAAGACGGTTCGGATTCAGTCAAGTTTTGACCATCATGTAAGATAAATGCTTAGGCATCAGTTCGTTCACTCTTTTCAATTACACACGCGAAATGATTTACAAACAGTTGGACTTGTGGAAGTCTATGCACAAAATTTTCGAAGTGATCAATCATCATTCGGTCACATGATTAAAATAATGATAACGGATACGGATTTAGATGTAAGATGGAAACAATGAATAAGGATAAAAAAATAAGAACGGAAAGAGTATTTTATCTGTGTAGTGTATTACCAAGGTAGCGATAAATTCACTATCGTTCGTTTTTGAATACACAATGATGGTTTAATGTGGTGTATAGCAAGCGATCCGGGAAAAGCTAGTCTGTTTTTTCATTGTCTCAGAGACAACATGGAATGCTTTAATGGGATCTACTCGGTGGCCAGATTCCTGTAGACGTTTTGTAATTGCACTCTTCATAGGTCCACTTTTGTCATTCAGAAGCAATTTGAGGAGGTGCCCCGAGATCCCAATAGGAAGTGCCCTCACTGTGCGGCCAACGTACTGCAAACCGCAGGTACTGGTAGACTAATAAATAACGTTTGGTTTGACCAGTGTGGATACGGGATCCTTTCTCAGAGTTGATGGGATGCGAGTTGTTCGGAACCAGTTTGCATGATGCAAAACACACCATGTCGTAATAGTTCAATCTTCAAATGGTCTGACACTTGTAAAGTGATACTGTGTAAGGCGATATCATCGCCACAATCTTAGCGTACGATTATGTTTTCTGAAACCAGTTTCGTGTCATCATCAGCAAGATCGTCTAAAGCTTTGAACAAGATGACAAAGCCATAAGGACTATAGGGGCTTAACGGTCTTCTTTCACATCACCATAATCGGAGAAGAATAGTGATAGGCGACAGCTATGTGACGGGGGAGGGTACACAACGCAACTGTGCACGCGGAAATTTTTCTAGTCTACGGAACCTGGTCGCTCTACAACAATTGTTATATGAGGAACATAATTTCCTATTTTAAGAATAACAAACCAGCTGAATAACGACAAAAACTGTCATAATGACGCATACTGTAAATCTGACAAACAATACATACATGAATACCAAGTTTTAGCATGCTTTTGCATTCCTAAACAGGATTTGACAGAATGAAAAACTAACGGAAAAGTAAAGATCGCCAGATAGGCGATGATACAACGGAGCACAAAGGTGACATGATGGAGGAGACCGTTAATATTAGCAGACCTGTCTTGTGACAATAAATGGGAAGATAGGTGACACACCATTCAAAACGTGTAATTTGAGGCATGTTTGCCAACGTGAGTGTTAATTGCAAAAATCTAAGAGAGGATAAGAACAAAGAGTGGGTAAAAATCGGAGACATGGATAGCCTTAACCGAAGAAAAGACACACCAGAAAATGTGTTAATGCTAAAGACTTTGAGGTTTCGTTTAGTTCACCAACTTTTCAGTCTGCGCAAAAAAGTATTGGTTCCGGTTGTCACCTCACGTTACAACAACATAAGGAAAAGTTGGAAAGCGAATGCAAAACCGAATAAGAAATGTTCCACGACTGCCAAGCAAAATCGTCCCGAAACAAAAATGGCAATAAGCGAAACAGGATTAAACAAGCTGACAGAAGTAGGCTATTTCAGATTGACTAATAGGACATAAGTGCAGAGTATTTGACTGGCAAAAACAGCACGAAAGGGGCCAACTGGAAAGTCTATGGGAATGTGACAGCTGCGATCAATTGTGGGTGATGTTCAAATTGAAAAACAGCACGACCGATTTTTCTCTAGGCAGCAGTTTGAGTAGCATTCACGATAGTTTGCGGCTACAAAATTAGGCATGATAATTCGATGGTGCACAAGGTCAACACGCAGGTCCGACAGCCAGGTCAACCAGAATTCAGTGTCGATTCGGAGAAAGCACATGCACTACTGATTAGTTTCGACAAGATCGAAACAATACTGCCTTTTCTTCACAGAAGAGATAAGTGGCAAGAGTCTAGTTGAATACAGAAACTACCATTAAATGTGCGAGGTACATGAGAAAAAGAGAAACACAAAAAGATGAGAAAAAAGGTGCATTGTGAGAACACTTTTCTTAAAACTTCACTATTTCCGACCACATGTGAATGACTGAGATAAAAAAGACGAACGAAGAAAACAGTGTAGATGCAGAAGAGTGAACGCTGAGACGAAAATAGTCAACTATTACGGTGATGTTCGACAGATGTCAATCAGGTCGGAAAAATATTTTAAAAATACTTACCATCTGGTAATTGTTCCAAATGGTTATGTGATACATCAAACGTGATCAGCTGTGTGAGCTCGCCGATACCCGGATCTGCTGGCAAGCTCCTGATCTTATTCTCACGAAGACTGAGAACTTGTAACTTCTGGGAATAGGATCAACAGTAATTGACGAAGGACAACGTTAACTTTGTCAATGAGACACACGAAAACGTAAATGAACATCAAATTTGACAACCCAGAGTACATTTGTTTCCGAAATGGAGAATGACAGCGAAAGTCAGTTAATTTTCGTATACTAGGTAGAGATATAAATGGTTTCTAAGTTCATATCGAATGTAGAAAGATGAAAAAAATTCACCAGATAAACGTAAATGTAATATAAAGTTAACAAAATCCAAACAGGAAAGCAAAAATAGAACCTACATGGAAAAAGAGACCATTCGTTTATCGTAAGTCAAATAACTAGCGCAAGAAACCGACCCCAGATCTAAAAAGAACGACTGCACACTATTAGTAATGATAAACATATAATCGGTTGTAAAAGACATCCGCTACTGGCATGGCTTACATTTTTTCTCGTGCATAGCCATCTCGATCGAACTGATGTGTCCTTAGTAAGCCAAGCCCTCCTGATCAGTGCAGTTCACAAACCTGACCACCACGTCAAGGTAGCAGAATAGGTCAGGACATCGATCAAACTACCGTGATTTATGAAACCTCCAAAAATTCCTTTTCATCGCTTACTCGTTCTTCATATAGATAGCGGCTTGTCACTTTTACCTCTTGTATTTTTGACAGCGAAAATAACCGTCGGATACAGTACAGTGTGCATACACAATAAAGTCCGGTAGGCAAGACCTGCGAAACATAAATCAATTGCTGTCCAAAAATTAACGTGCTTCACATACGGTTGTACACGAATCTTTCGTAAATAATCGTGGTCTCCTTTAGAACATTTCAACTTGTGTAAAAAGGTGGATGACATTAGCAGATAGCTCCATGAAATATGGGAACCATGAAATCGTGAACGACCATTGTGCAATGGAAGTTCGTGGATGCGAACATCAAGCTTAATGATTGGGTGATCGTCGTGTAGCATAAACAGAACAAGCCGGGTCCTTGAGAGTGCATATGTCCACAGCATAGGCCGTTCTTTCCTCCACCAGAACCAAACCGGGATCACGAAATGAACTGAAAAATGGGAAATGAGCGCCGGTTGGTCTTCCTGAAGACAAAGCGACATACAAAATGATGCAAGCGATACCGAGTATCGTCGATAGCTGAACACTTTTTAAGAACATGATTCACGACGTCCGCAAAATCCGCAGTACAGGGGGTTGCTACTGGAACAGTTAATCTTATTACGGTGGACTTCGGTGCAGTGTCCTTGTTATCGGATAAACGCACCCAATATACACTCTCTTGAAAAAATATCCAGGGTGTCCCAGTCAGTTACTTGGAATATAGCAACGTGAGGTATCCAAAAGATAAACGCTGTCCTTAAGCTTAAAAAGCTCAGCTAGCCATGTTTCAGTAACCACCTGTCAGGCGCCTAACAATTTGTCTATATATGAAGAAAAAATAATTTCCCAGTTTCGCGGAGGATAAGCTGTTAGATACAAGGATCAGAGCGAACCCCATGGAAACCTGAAGATGGTGGATTCTCGAACTTACCTTGCCTATTGAGGAGGGTTTAAAGGGGTTAGACTGGGGTGCAATGAGCTATTGAATACATCTGGAGACGTGTACTGAAGAGTACGCCCATGGTCAACACAGAAGAGACGGAATGAACATTCGTTTTGCACAAAGAAAACCAGGGATGCACATCGGGAACAAGAATAACTACCAAATTTGCCAGTGAGTAAGCAAGTAAAGGTTCAGGCAATCATCGTGTACGGATGAATGTTTGCGTCCATAGTGTGCATATTTTAGAACGAATATCCATTTTTGTGGCAGCAGCCATTTGAATATAGTGAATGATACCTTGATGTTAAATGTTTGGATATAGACGTATCTATTTTTAATAGTTAGGTATTTTCTCCTTCCCTTCCATTTTTTTCTTCTTGACCAGGACTTGCTTGGTCGAGCGTCGATGAAAACCACTGACGTATTGCTGTGTATGATGATAAGGATGAGTTGACAGACAGAATCACTTTCGATTCCGAGTTTGAATGGCATTCTGGTGATCGACACCCAAAGTTAGGCGTGTACAGGATGAGAGAAGAAATGGACCTTTAACATGATTCAAGAGGAGTAGTGGTCAGGCCGACTTTTCAACAGCTTTCGATGTGTGATCACTGAGGTTAGTTTTACTGGAAGACAGTTACCTGGTTCAGCGACGTCTCTTATATTTGGATGTGAAGATGACCTTGGGAGGGTTGGGGCGTATGAAGTATGCGTAAAGCAATACGTTAATCAGGTATGATGCACGCCTATACTGTTAAAATGATTGAATCAGAATACTGTAGTTACAGCTGTGAACAAACGATCCTGAGCACCGGGCGTGTCTCGAGTAACACATTCTAACAGTTCCATGCTAATCAATAGTGTTTCGTAGAAATGAGACATGATTCAATGGTGTTATCATAAATTCAGGGAAGTACGCGTTACCGGACACAACAGTTTGACCGAAAAAGCAGTTCACAAGGAAAGAAGTGAGCTACCCCAGTGGTGATTATCCGTCCTATTTCAATGAAGAGTTAGTTCCTGGTAGACAGCATAATAATAAAAACTATCAGAAAATAGAAATAATTGCTAAAAACAGAGTGACCTGTAGTCACTCCCGTTGGGCCCCGTAGAACATCATGGTCTGAACAGACGAACAAACTGACTACAGACTGAAGCTGGTTCACATGTGATCATCTGATCCCGTTTCTGAGCATATCAATATAACATTCCAAGATATTATTTCGCCTGTTGTCTGCTTCCTAACTGGACATATCTCAGGTCATTGATCATCTATGTTCATCTATGTTCTATGTACACACAACAGGCTGTCCATAGAAGTAGATGCCGGGTAAAAAAATAAACTCCCAATTCAGAGGACATTAGTTCTCTTTCAAATTTACACAGGTTTTACATTATTCATCAATCAGCTGAATTGACTGGACAACTGTGTGATCTGTTACAAGAACAACAAAAATAGACATGAAGCATATGTTTATTAACCCCCATTTAAAAGAGGACGACTGAACGGCGTTTTGAAAAAAGTCCAAAACAAGCGCCCTAAATCACCCACTTTGTAGTTCGATCTCAGCACTACTCTCATTATCAGGTTAGATCGTCAACACGACTCGCCACAAGCTTTTAGAGTGAACCTATGTATTTG
>JTDE01001319.1:23139-38365 GCA_014338405.1 Paragonimus skrjabini miyazakii | reverse complement strand
CGTCCAGTTTAGCCCAATAGGTCATAGAGATGCGCAAGCCGTCACACCGCGTCAAGGTCCAGTCTCGTTGTGACAGACGAGCTACGTAGGGAGGGTAAACCTACAACTAGCTGCTGGCATCAAAGATCATATTCCCAGATGGCTAAAAATATAGCCGGAAACGCCAAAGCCTTTACAGAGGCCGACGGAGAGTACCCAGTGTCATTAACACAAAAGCATAATCAAAACATGGCACACTGCCCAAGTTTGTGACGCATTGTCTGTGAATTTTCAAAATAATCTGAAGCGCATTCTCCAGTGTACTGAAGCTTTAGTTGTCAGGCCTTAATTTGTGTTGATGATGCGGCTTTTTTGATGGCCATCTTTCCCATATTTTTTTCATTTTCTGCTAGCAGTTTCCCGTCCTCATGAAAATATGGTGAAAGCACGTCAACTTCGCTCCATCTTACAGTTAGATCATCACTTTCGTTGTCAACATTAGCATTCAAATTCACCTGCACACCAAAATCCATTACAGAGAAAGGTCGGACTACAACGTACGTAGCAGAGTACTGACACTACAAGAAAACGAATGAGTCAATACTGTAGAAAACCGACTAAAAATTGTAGGCAAAGATTGGTAACAAATGATGTCGAGTAAACAGGCCAGATCAAAGGGAAATGCAGATAGCGCAAAAACAGAGGTTTCCATCTTTAGATGATGCAATGCAAGCGATTCAGATATAAACTGCCTTCGTGACAGGCGTTAGCCATTAATAGATTTGGTGGATAACACGAAACAAACAAGAAAACAGACATTCATGATAACCGAGAGTAAATATTGCACGAAAAATGATTCAACCGCAGATGTGTAGTTATTCTGAACTTAATAAGTCAGTTTTTAGATCAGAGGAAATTTACCACAAGAGAAAATGAGTGAGACGACGGCCGAACTTGAGTGCAGAGAGATCATAAGCAATACCGGGTACCAATTAAAATTCCGTTGATGAACCAACATGCGTTATGTAGACTTCCAGGAGGAATCCACAGAAAGAACACATTCAGATCTATCCAAATATTATGAGGCTCCAAGAAATTTCCAATCGCGATCAGACTTCAGCAGTGTACCCCTGTAATAATACTAATGAATAGTAGCAAACGCTTGATGACGTGAAGTCGATTAGCTTATGACTTGTTTTCTATCCTAAAATGCAATCCGAAAGTGTGATCCACCAATATTGCAGGGTACTTGCAAAACCCTCACAAACAACTGCAACAAGAAGTCATTTGACGGCATATTTCATTTCATTGGATCAGTGGTAATGATGACAATGATGATGAAGTCCCGGTGTTAAATATGAGAGTCCGTTTACTTCACCGAAATGATGGCATGAGCTGAAAATGTACTCTCTTAGAAAAAAAGTCTTTATCGAAAGAATACCTTTTAGAAACCCTGGAGAGGTTTACTGTTAGGGAAGCATTGAAGAGAAAGTTTGCTGAGTGCTAAGTATAGCACTACACCTTGAAGCATACTGTGGCAGTATGCAAGGATACTAAGAATAAAACATGCAAAAGTCGGAAGTGCATTGGGAAAGAAAAGTTTTCAACCTTCATATCGTATGTGGGCTGCATAATGTCAGCTTGTCTACACCTAAATAGGAATAGCAGAGACAACTGAACTTGAACCTGTTACAGTGTGATCAATAACGTAGCATCAATACCGCCAAGCTATCACGAACGCTTGCATACGTAAACGAACAAATAACTCGCTAGTTAAACGCAGAGCTTAACCTTGAAAACCACATCAATCAGAAGTAGAGGAATATCAGACTGTGCAAGTCACCAGTAACCTCATCGGGGTTGAGTGCCACTCATGTATCAGTGCACTGTACATAAGTAACACACGAAAGCGGTCACACCTTGGCAATGTTTCAACTGAATTATTTGTGAGGCTCTTAGTAAATTTACATAAGTGTGATCCTTACCCAACAACAAAAATAACAAAAACCCTGACAACGACAACGGTAGGAACCACAACCCAGGCATACTAGATTTAAGTGTATGTAAGTACACATCATCGAAAAACAGAATACAAGGATCATATGCATGTCTGTATGTGAATAACAGAGTATCTGTTCATGGACGCATGCGTATTATCAACAAGTCATAGGCTGAATCAATAATAGAACAACAAGAGACATTAACAGATTATTGATTCAAAGCCCAATGCAGAAGTTCCAGTCAGTGTGACGTTGTCCCCGGAAAAAAATATTGAAGGAATTTTACGTCCACTGACACCAATTAACTCATCGCTGAGACAGAATATTTGAAAAAGTAGTCATATAAGTACACTATGATGTGTAACAGCTCAAAATATTTGATGACTAAGAGAACGAATGCACTTGGCAGCAGCAGATCAGTGTGCGATGATTATTATAAAACAACCCCGAATGCTTCCCATTTGATAGCCACGATCCAGAAAAACAAACTTTAACAGATTCGACCTGATAGACAACTCGAAACAAACAGTTGCGCAAAAGTAAGCTATTCCTTACTGCTGGGACATCAACCGAAATGTCGATCCTGAAAGTGAGTGGCGGTCAAAAGTGGCTAACTGCATGTATTCACAAAAGTGATTTGTGGACAGTATGGCGGATGAATCCCGACTACGAGAAGTTCGTTTTCTATCACACTGACAGTAGGCAACATGGTAACGATGTTATTCTGTCAAATAAATTCTTGTCTGAGTGAAAAAGCGAACAACTGACATTCGCCTGGTTGTTCCGACAACGAAATACGGACAGTTAGGCAGTCGATTTTCTGGGCTGATGGTCGCGTGTATACAAAACAAGCAAGCTTAAAAAGAGTTGAAAACTTTTCGTCCCAGTTGGAGGAAAGAAGGGTCGACTAGTAACCGGAATTACCAACTCTGAAAATAGATTAACAACAGAAACTCATGACAAGTTTAACACTCACCTAGCAGTTAACAAAGCTTTCTTAACGTATACAAAACCGCCACACTTAGCTAGATTGCCGTAACTTAATCTAAGCAGACATACGGATACACTGTGTCCATGTCTTCAATCACCAAACTGCCAGAAATGATGCAAGAAAAAAACAATGGGCATTTTAGATGTATCGTTGGTCGAGTGTTCCCGGATTTCGCGAGGAAAATTAGATCCACATCGTGTTCGACAATTCGACGGCAAACAAGGGACTTACCGAATCAGTTTTTTTGTTCTTGCGTGTATTTGGACCGCACTGATAGGCTTTCTGATCTCCAGGACGTTGAACTGTCACCTTGGCTTTTTTAGGATCAAAAGGCGAGGAAGATCCAACGAGGGAGCTTTTCTGTACATGTGTAACAATAAAAGTAGTGTTAAAAGATTGCCGATATATATATATATATATATATATATATATATATATATACCATTTAGCCATGCGGGAAAAACAGCTCTGCGTTGATGGTACATATATAGCTAGTCGAATGATATTTGCCTAAAGGCTTAACTGAGAGCGGAAGGTTGGCAGCCATATGATCCTACCGGTTGATTATCTGCAAGAGAAATTCACAAAATCATGGTTTCGGTGTTATCAAGCAAATGAACGAACGCCATCAACGATATTACAGTAAACTTGTCGCAGAAATACTGAATGTTGTGACATATGGCTTTTTTTGTAAAGTATGTGCTGGTTAACTGAACGAGTCACTTTACCGTAGCGATCAATAGCTTTTTTGATTCACATTCTGCTTACTCGAAACATTAGCAATATTTTTCCAAGAGTTACCGCTTGCAGCAGAACAATGCTGAACATCATCAATGGAAAGGTAAATTAAGTTCCGGATTATACATCACAAGATGTACCCTTTTATGTGACCATTAGGGTATGTATGGATTGGATTTAATCAGGCTACCTCACCCCATACCGATTGTATAGGTGATCGATCTAACGAAAACATGCCTCAGGGTTTTTCGAAGATACGTATCATCAGTGGATTGAACTGATCGAATAATAACAACAACAACATAAACAATGTCACATTGGATCAGTATAACTCTAGTCACCGTCCAGCTGTCAACAAACCCAGATTCAAATTCCAATCAGCACACGCGCGAGAAATTTGCAAACATGCACGAACGAACGGACATAGCGAAGCGCCTTAACACAAAACGTGGTGTTGATCTAACGAATCATAGGAACGTCGTGTGTGTGTGTGAAGTCTGGTGAGCAGGCTCGGTTGTTCCGTACGTGACAAAAACCGCACGACCCTGGATTCATAAAAACAATATGCAATCGAACGGAACAGAAACCTGGATTCCCAATGAAGAATTTTTTAAAAAATGAAACACTACTGGCTGCCAAGTCAAGAAACCAACTCATAGAATTAGTTCACCGAATAAACAACCATGCAGATAATGAAAACTTGTTTATGTGCACATCTAACTAAGCAATCCTATGTATCTCTTGTCTAACTTTCGGAGGTTACTGGAAACGAGGATAGTTGAGAACACTGAAGGTTTTTGTACTAAAATACTGTGCGTGAATCCACGTGAATCGCAGCTGTGGACAAAATCGAGTGTCGTCCCGTTGCACAATGAGGTTACACAATGAAACTTTAGTCTTTAGTTCTTTTGCTACGCAATGTAAACAGCACTAGACACAATGTGGAAAATCGAACAGTACTTAGAAGTTAATTCAAACAAACGTAAGCTTAATTCAAGCAAAGCTGCCGCCGAATTCAACACAGCAGAGTAGGCGCTAAGGAAATAATAAACAGTGCGTGAGTAAAACGGAAAACTAAGACAAAATGAAATGGTTTATAGCTACAGTCTTTAGTCATAAAAAAAAGCAAACGAGTAACACATGGCTTCGAATTGCATAATGAACGTGGCTATCGCAAATACAAAGAACAGGTCATCGTGAAAGTGTAGCAAGGTTTATCAACAACCATATGGTATTATGACACATAGTGACGAATGTTAGTAGAGATCTGAATAGAGATTTAAAAAAATTACCTTGTGTGGAGCCAACTGAACTGAAACCATCATAGGGGATAAATCACCAAGCTCATCACCAAGTTCTGGAGTACCGGCACGACCGAATTCTGCAGAGTCTGGTGTGCTGCTACCACCCGTGCCGGGGCCCGATTGAAGCATTGTGTTATCGTATAAGCCACACGCTGGAAAGACGAGAAAATGGAAGTTAAACGATCCACATACAAAATCCCCACAAACTGACTGAGCAGCGTTTTTGATGGATGGTAAACTAACAGGGCGAAACGGATTGATAATCTAACGACCAATCATATGATAGAGTTACCCTCACTTGCTTGCCGGAAATTCACATATACTTTACACTCATCCACACCATGTGGGGCTTTCCAAAAGCTCAGCCTAATGTATTAGTTGGCGTAGGTTTGCAGCATGTATACAGTTCCGGTTGCCAAAAAAAACCTGTCAGTACACGTCATTCGCTTTGTGGTTTCAGCTGGTCGACAGTCTTGTTCATAACCAATTATTCAGATTAAGCAACAAAACAAAAGATCCAATAAGATTGGGGTTCGGACGAAGCTGACTGATAAATTCTGCCATCACGTCGTAAGAAACCTAACTCGATTAACCAGCTCAAACGACTCCATTGTACTGAATAGTCCTTTCCGCTCAAAACAAAGTGCCCGTTATTATAGAAAAAAAGCAAATTTGAGAACGAGAATGAACTAGCAGTAATAATTTTAGATGTTCCCAAGCTTTGCTCAAGACAGTGGTAACAAAGTTGAAAAGGAACGAACAGGTAAAACAGTCCACAGGGTACAACAAAGGATGAAGATAATATGCCAGGAGCCTTCACCCTCTATGAGATATGACCGTAGTGCTTAAAAATGGGTACGTACTGCGTGGGTAGATCAACGTACAACAGGAAACCCCAGAGAACAGCACTGCCAACAAAATCGAAGGTCGTCTAAAGACACAACTATTGTTGACGTTTCACTATCGCGGTGGCGTTCGATCAACTGACTAAACATGATGATAAGAACAGTGTATCTACGGTTGGTGAGAAATCCAGCATCATCCTTGCAACACTTCGTCTCACATTTTTAGACAACCCGCAGAACAAAACAGACCACACACACCCATCTCTAGAGTGGACCCACACAGGTGAATCACCCCTTCGAACGAACAGTCAATTCCTCGCTGCTCTATTGCTGACCAAGGTTGCTCAGTGATGCACTTCACCGTGAACTGACCTAAACCAACTGTTAACAAGACAGGTTACATCGAACCGTACTGTCTGTACAGTGGTCAACCGATACATCTGCATAAATGGCATTCAACATGGCACAAGGAAAAGGTTTTATCTACCAATTTCCGATCACCTATTTGAGCATACAATTTAGAAACAGGCACAAGATCAATGAGAAGTTCTAAACAGAACAATGACAACAACTATCGGTAGCATGACCATACCAGCTAGCATTCGTCATGAATAATTTTACGAAGAAATGAAAGCTCACATAAGCAGCTTGGTGATTAAGGTGGCTTTACATACGCGACTCAAAGGAACTAAATGCCTCCGATACTATCTAAAGACAACAGTGCAAAACGGAAACCTTCTACATTTTGCAGGATCCAACAATGTTTACTTGTTGAATCAAAATATGGCTTCGTTGGGTCTGCAAAAAGTAAGTGAAGTTCTAGTAGGATCACATGTTTGCTTTAATCACTAATATGCCCGGATAAACATGACCTCACAAGGGTATATGTAGCCAAAATCGGCATCAGCTGAAATAAATTGATGGTTGATACTGGTTTATAACCGTCACACAACCATAAATTCAACCATCGAAATGCTCACATCTGGAACACGCAATCGAGTTGCAACAGAGCATAAAATGAGATGCGCCAATCACCAATCTCTGTCAGTAACTGTTTGCTTCTAAGACAACGTTATATATATATATATAAGGTATTAAAAGGGCAAACACTGAGTAGTGAACGATTTATTGTGACGTTTCAAATCCACACTAGGATCCGTTATCTTCTTGACCTTTCCTAAACGCAGTCAGGAAACTAAGAACGCCCTACTGAAACAAGCTTCACAGTGAATGTCGTCATACTCGAACCAAAGTTATACGGTGACAACCAGGCTGCCGCCTCCAGCCTATCCAACCATTCGCAAACAAGGCATGATGTAGCACGCGGGCAGTTGGCATTCGTAAAATGTCGCCAGGCCAAAGAAACCCGTAAGACGAGGTCAGCATGCCCAGGGGTCGATAGAGCTTATCCGTTCTGAAAACGCGTCGGCGAACTTCGTCACTAATGGCACACGCTGCTAATGCTTCGGGGAGACCGATGATCGAAAACGAGCACTGTGTGAGCATCTTCCGCGCGGATGGACCAGGTTTCGGAGTCATACAAAAGAGCCGACCTTACAGCGGTATTGTATACTCGGCCTTTTACAGAAGGACTGAGATTATGTCGACGTCACAAGTGGGCAACTCAACTAAACAACGGTAGTACTCCCGTCATTGAACTTAGATAAACACCATCTCTCCCAACGCCTTCAGTCATATGCTTTGTGAATCACACGGGTACTAGTTCAGGATACAAACCGCCCCATTATGGGCAATCAGTTGTTAGCTTTCCTTATGTCACCAGTTGGTTGAGGCATCGACGTGGAGTGTTCAACGCAGCAGACGATTAGTCGGTATCTTCAGCATACGATCCAACCAGAATTCATCGCAATTTTTTAACGCCCACTAAGAAATACCCATTTTCTGACGCCAATGTTGCTCTCTTGCTAATATCAATCGATGTATGTGACTGAACACAAACGTTTATGGTAGAATGTTCGTGGACAACTTGTTATCTACTTTAAGCGGTCACGTTTCGCTGTCTTGAACGTGCAACCCACAAACTTCACAATTTATTGATGGTCGCAGATCACCTACCTTAGTACTTCAAGGGTCAAAGTTTACCCAAGGTATGTGGCAGAGTGTGGAGAATTGCCTGACGTAATCTGTGTCGCTTTGAAACAGATAAACAATAACACACCATCAACTACATGGCCGAGTTCAGTCAATCAAATCACCAGACAAATGGCTTGCGCCGACACTCGATGAATGTCATGGGAAGTCATCGACTAGTTTTTGAATAACGAACATAAACAAAAATGGTGAAAGTGGACAGTCTTAACGTACGCTGCTATATGTGTCAAAAATGCTCGCCTTGAATCCTAAAGCGAGATGAAATATTGGAACATAACGCCAATATTCGGCATATACCTCCGTTTAAATCAGAACGAAAGTGCTGTACAATCATCTGATTTGAACGCATCTTTGTAGTCGACAACAGTGGCGACTATAAGTTAGCCGAATATGGGGATTAGCATGGGTTGATCCGAAACTTTAGAATCACTTAGTCATCCGCAAGAGTTTAACATCGGGACCAAACAATAATCACTAAGTTCCCACCTTCATCATCATCATCATCATCATCATCATCATCATAGACAGCAATACAACAGTGGTTCACACTGATGCTTAACTGACACACAACCATGAAGAGGAAGAAACAAACTCTGTTGAAGCATAATTGCGAGACTCATCTCGTGTAGGAAGTTTTAGGTTTGCAAACACGACAGTACGGAGATGACCTGATTATGAGATAAAAGTGGGTAAAAAAAGTGGGTAAAAGTGGCTAAATTGTCCCAGTGATTCGCCCGGATTACTTTAAACTATTGAAAATGAATGTGCATGCATCTCTTTGATAATTTCACTGATATGGATGGCTCAACATCATGGATAAGCCTGACGTACGTCAGTGATCCCTGGTACAAAGACAGCTTCCATTTTAGAAACCTCGTCAGTTTATCAGCATTCTTGATTGGTCCTCAGGCTTTGCCTGCTGTTCGCATAGAAGTTCCTCTCTAACTTGTAATACAAACTGTCGAAAAGTATTCCGTCTGGCATCTAGCAACTAGTGGGACCTTCCAAAGGTCAAGCACTTGCCACTTCCATGAATTACCGTCACATGCCACGGAACCTGATGCTTAGACTACCTGCGATCTTCAGAATGAGCAGGAGCTGGGAATTGACCGCGTCAAAATTTTAATGTAGTAGATACGCACTGTGAAAGGTATGGTTAATGTAGCGTTCTAGCAAATATCAATCAAAGAGGAGAAATGCACAGCCTTGAAGAAGTGGAAAACCATATCAATTACCTGGGATGCACTTTGGTGTGACAAACGATGTCTACTTTAGAGGGCTATCGATGGCATCGCCAAAAGCGATGAATACGCAGCATGTTTGCCTGGATCGACAACACTACCAGGTGTGATAGCGACGTCAGAGAATACGACACGAACATTTCTCAAAGCCGCTCAGAAGTACATAATTACATATGCGACCCTACTCATCATAAAATAAACACTCGAGGTTACAAATCTCGAACGAAACCATAAAACCGGGTACATGAAAATTTCAAGCCTATTGCGAGTTAAACTTCCCAGTACATTGTGAGGATGCTAGTCTAATTTTCATAGTAGATTCTCACATATTTGGACAGAATCAATTCACTGGCAAGCAACGGAGTTCTTTTGCTTCCAGAAGTCATCAATCTCTCAGTAGATAAATTGAGGTTAGATTAAAAAACGCCACCAGAAATGAATAAGCTTCTGTGTCAGTAGGGAAACATTACCAACAAAAATTAACCAGTGCTCAGAAGCTATTCTGAAATTACTAAAACACAATCGGTTCAAGCTACAAGCCAAGCAAAGGTACACTTACGGACCTCGAGTTCGGAAACTTTCAAATACCATAAGACTAAATATAATTAGCGGTAGGAACAGATGCATCTGTTACTATTGCTGTTAACCTCACTCATAACTGTAGGCTGACAAACTTTTTTCTCCGGTATATAATCACCAAACGAAGGACGTTACTCGCCTGTTGAGACGGAATCGTATGCAATCGTGGAAATGGTAGAGTTGGACGCAATTCCTCCTCCGCAATCCCTTTACAATCGTCACCGATCAGTGATCAGTTGCATTCGTGCGTGATGGTAAACACAAAGGGAAGGTGAAGGATGAAAAATCTAGTGTTCGCGAATCGAACTTCCACGGCTCCATTTTGGAGTGGTATACAGGCCGAGGAGTGAAAACTGAACGGTTGACATGTTACTATTGTGGTTTAATTTGTGTCTATACAAACTGATAGTGTTACATTCACATTACATGTTCTAGCACATTTACAATCTGACCATTTTAGCCCTCCCGGCTGTAGCAAAGTGAATAAAACTTACATTGCGGCGACTTCTTCTCTTGAGCACATAGTATGAGATAATTGTACTCGTTCGTAGACATGACAACTTATACACTTTACAACGACGGAGCGACTTCTACCTCAGGATCGATTCGACGTGGACCCATTTGCAGCCGGATCTGTGAAACAGTAGGAATACTGGTATAGGACAATTTCTTTCTCCCTTTATTCTCTTAGACCAGAAAATCCAACTTCGTTCAATCACACTTCTACCTCAGTACATGAATCCATATCAGACTGCACAACATATGAAGATGTTGCCGGGACGATGCAGAATAGTTACATCCAGCTTCGTAACGAAATTTACGATCAGCACACGTTGGCAACATGTAAACAGGACTCCGGTGAAAACCTCGATCAGTTTGTCCGTCGATTCAAATCGCTGGCTAACGAGTGCACCTTCAAGACAGTCAGCAGAGTAACATCGTGACGAAGCAACAAGTGACTCATTCATTTCCGGAATTCCATCACCATACATGCCAGAGATTATCAGAACAACGTACACTAACATTTCTCAGGTACGATCACTGGGAATAGCGTTTCAGTCATCTTAAACATACAACAATCCTTCGGCAGCTTGCGGATCCGCCATAAGGCATGATACAGAGTCACTTCTTACAGAAAAGACCTCTGATCAGACGATTACAATTGCTACCTTCGTGTCCAACTATTTCTTTGGTGGATTCTCTTAGCATCCGCGTCCTGAGTGTCCCGCACAAGAGGCCGCTTGCAACAGCTGTGGGAAGAAGGGACATTTTCAGAAGGTTTGCAGGTCTCATGAAGACACAAAGCAGTGCTTTTACACTTCAACTGTAATGTCGTCACTGGTCGTGGGATGTCTTGGAGTCCCAGTGTCGTATCATAACGGTCAACAATGATCTCACTGGTCATGAGGTAGAGCATTGTTTTTTTCAGTTTGTTTCAAACGTATTGTACTTTTAAATGTTCATGTGGATGTCCTTAACGGCCACGATTTTTTGAAACTTCACAAATATGTCAAGATCAATTTTGGTGGATCAAAACCACATTTCTCACTCTGTGGTTCATCTTATGCTCGCATCTCATCATCCTCTTTGTCTGTCAAACTCACACCCAACTGTAAACCTACTGCAATAAAATACCGGCGTTAGTCTCGTGATCACGAAAAAAACATCCGAAGTCGGTCGGTTGCTCAAGGAAGAGGTAACCGAACCATCCAATTCGCCGTGGCGTGCCCGAGTCCTCGTTACCTCCAACAAACGTCAGGAAAAAAGAGTGGTTGTTGATCACAGTCAAACGATCAACCGATTAATTTCCCTAGAAATTTATTCCCTTCAAAAGGTTGATGAACCAGTCAAGAAAATTGCATAATGCAAGATATTCAGTCCCTTAAATTTAAAAACGGCATATCACCAGATGCCACTGAAGAACTAAGACGTGCCGTACACTGCATTCGAGGCTTGTGGCAATCTGTAGTGATTTTGCCGTATTCCGTTTGGCGTTACTAGTAGCATGGCATGTTTCCAGCGAATAAACGATGAGCCAACAATGAAAACTGAGTTTCCAGACACATCTGCACATATCGACAACGTTAAGATATGTGAGAAGATTGCCGGTGATTAATTCCATGGAAATGGCCCAAGCTTCCGGAATTACTTTTGATGATTCAAAAGGTTGGATTTCTTCCAAGTGCATTAAGTTACTGGGGTAAGAGATGTCTCATTGAGTTATTAAACCAGGTCCCGATTGCCTCCTCACAAAGATATTAAATTACAGCAGCGCATTCTCGGAATGTCTGCCTACTACTCGATTTTCTGACAAGATGCATCCTTCGGTAAGTAACAGAGTATTCCAGTTAACAGCTGAAACTTGAACCACTTTTGAAAATCTGAAAAAGGAGTCAGAACACGCAGTTGTCACTACAAATGATCCGATGGTTTATTTGATCGTTGAGACAGATGCCTCCGACATTTTCATTGCTGCTACACTTAATCAAAAAGACAAACCGGTTGCCTCCTTTTTGCGAACATTAGTTAACAGTGAGAAGTACCACTCATCAGTTGAAAAAGAAGCTTATGCAATAGTAGAAGCCAATCGAAAGTGAAAACTATCTTCTCGCACAACACTTTCGCTTTGTAACTTATCAGCGGTCAGTCGTATTTGTTTGGTCATACACAAAATCACGCGCTGAAGCATCGACCTCTCTCCTTATCAGTTTGATATTATCTATCGTCCTGGAGAGGAGAACCAAACTGCTAATGCCTCATCTCGCAAATATTGTACCTCCTCACTGCAGGGTCCCGATTAAACATTTCTACACGAATCATTGCCACCGCGGTGTTGTTCCGTTGATGCATTTTGTGCGCTCTCATAATCTTCCATTTTCCACAGACGAGGTACCCAGTGTTATCAACCAATGTACTACCTGTTGAGTTGAAACCTCGTTTCGATCGTCATTCCCTCAAACTGACAAAAGCAACCCAACCTTTTGAGAGGATGAGTATAGACTTCAAAGGACAGCTGTCATGACTGGGCCGCAATCGTTTCCTTACAGTAATCGATCAATACTCTTGCTTCCCCTTTGCTTTCGTTTGCCTTGACATCATTTCTCAAACAATGATGCATTGTTTGTGGCAGTTGTTTTCTATCTTCAGAACGCCATCGTACATAAACGGTGACAGAGGCATCTTGTCAGCAGATCTTCGGACATCTCCAGAAAATGGTGCAGCATCTAGTCATATCAGTGCTTACATTCCACAGCCGAACGGACAAGTCGAGCGTCTTAACAACACTCTCTGGCGCGCCATCATACTTCCCTTAGGGTCACAGGGCCTTCTTACTGCAAAATGGCAGTCCATGCTACTTAATGCCATACATTCCAACATATCTTTGCTCTGTGCCGCGACCAATGCTACTCCACATAAGTGACTATTCGAGCATGATAGTATTCCGATACAACCCTGCCAACTTGGCTCACTGAACCTAATCAAGTTCTTCGGAAATATGTTCGGCAACGCAAATGTGATCCACTGGTGGTAGAAATTGAGCCAATGGATTGTAACTAACAACTCGCTGATGTAAGCCTTACTAACGGTCGTGAAGATACCGTTGCTCTTTGTCATTTGGTACCCAAAGAGGAAAATTCCAACTGCTTCGATAAATATGCAATTGCAGAAGTTGTTCATACCACTAATGAGGAGGAATATTGACATATAGATACAGTGGATGGGTCTGACGCATTATGTAATAATGATCCCACTTGCTCCGATAGTTTACGTGATCTCGCAGGAATGCAGCAACGTGTACGTCCGTATAGTTTAAGTTCCAGAGCAGTATGACTTTGCACACATTCGAAACGCTACACCCTGTCACCTGAGCGGTGAGGAATGTGACGTAATTTTTGTCTATACAAGCTGATGATTACATTTATATTGAGTGCTCTCGATCTTTTTAGCTCTCCGGGTTCTGTTGTAAAGCGAACGAAGTCTCCATCGCGACAACCTCGCCTTCTCCTTCGTGCGCTCATCGTATGAGCTAATTGTACTCGTTCATAAACACCACAACCACAAAACAGTTGTAAAACTGCTTCCGGTCGCTTAGATCTGAAAAAAACTTCATGACTCTTCTTGTCACCTTGATGTCGCTCGCACGGCTCATTTCGTTCGCTACAGAAGTCTGTCAATTGAAAGAGGACGCAAAAAAGACGTTGATTTCCCAACACTTCAATTAAGCCAAACGTTATCTACTCATGGAACAGCAAGCTTATTGAAGCCAGAAACCATTCGATTGACTGAGTCAAGGATTTCAGGAGACAGCTCCCGTCCGTCAATTGCGCTGTCGATTTCTGTGTAACTTGCAGTACAGTGACAGGTTTAAAGAAGTGGACCCGAACATGCGCAAAATGTCAACAGTGGGTTCGTCACAAATGAGACTGTTCAAGTCAGTTCGATGTGTATATGGCCCTCTAATAAAATCCTACAGGCAGACTGTTATACGTCTGCATGAACTGCAATTATTCATGTTCCACCTTCCTGGTCAGTCCATAGGGCAAACTGGGACAAACGAACCAATTAAGTGTACTCAAACAGGTTGTCAGTACCCAAATGACACCCGAATTACTCTACACAGCCATGTAATTCAACTCAAGCCAGAGGCCCAAGACGCCGCGTGACCCGAAAACAGATGCTCAATCCGAGGAATCGAAAATCTGATCACCGTCAGCTGAGCACAGACCAAAAACCAGGTTGGCGTGTGCCACCAAAACATAAGAGGCAAGTCTCCAACTTACTGAACCCTCGGAGCATGGTGCGATATTCACCTCACCCTACTCCACTACCAGGTGATGTTCGTCCGTAATAAAAAGTTTAAGCAAAGGAGTGCCCATCCTGAATGATGTCTCGTAGGTTATTTGGCATTTTGTCTGCTCTTTTTCACGAAGCATCATCACTAGGGATGATGAGAGCCCGTATTCAGAGTCAAGGTGAAATGTAAATACCATACTGGTTTTGAGCGAACTGAAACCACCTATAGTAAGAAAACAGATGGAGTGCTGTGAACATGAAAAACTGACTAAGGCGGTAAGGATAGCTTCATCGTCAGATGCGCTGTACAAGGATGAACGACACAAAAAGCCGATACGGAGCAAAATCGGAATGAGATTTTTTGAGGATGGAGAACAAGAGAGAAGCATAAATAAGGGCTTTGGGAATACCGCTAAAATAGTTCAAGAAAAAGAACGATCGTAACATCGAAAACACCGTGAAATTAAGAACGCACTATCAGCTCTCACCGGAGTGATAATTTGCTGGAGCGCTGACCAAAAGTCTCTCGAATTTCATTTTTTGTTGCTTTTTGGAAAAACAACTGAGTGACTGCTTTGACAACAACAACAACAACAACAACAACAACAACAACAACAACAACAACAACAACAACAACAACAAC
>JTDE01001319.1:2207-16390 GCA_014338405.1 Paragonimus skrjabini miyazakii | reverse complement strand
CGCATTCCATACAAACCAGCTCGGTCGCTCAACCTGTCCAGCATGGTGATTCTGAGATTATAGTAATGTATCAAGTGGAAGCCAGTGCAGGAAAGGCTGGTTAGCAACTATAGAAACATTACAATACATCTGAAAGACAGCGACGTTGCAGTGGAAACCGTCTGACAACAGTGCTTCTCTGGAGAATTGTTGGAACTTAATAAAACTGAATACGACTATGCTAACAAATGAGCACGCACCTACAGTTTGCAAACATAACAGGGGTGGACCAACGTGTTGCAGAATTGCTGTCCTTAGGGCACAAAGGAGGAAGATATCGCATGGAGGCGTTTCAAATTCACAGGAGATTTTACAAAAAAACCTCGATTTCAGCCCGAGAGGAGTCGGGCCTCAAGGATCCACAAAAAGTATAGCCTAAGGCATGAAGCAGAACTAGCGTGGAGGGCCAAATCAAACCCGAGGCTGATCCACGGCAACGTGCAGTCAGACCCAGCTTTCCGTAAGCACGTTGGCAATCTTACCACGGCCGTGGGTGATATCTTGGATGATGATCAGAGGAAGGTGGACCACTTGGGCGAGTATTTTGCCAACGAACACTGGCAAAACAATCGCAAAGGCCCGACAACAGTGAGAGCCAGGTCATCAGAAAATGTTATGCAAAACTTCACGATCTCAGACCATTTTCCAGTCACTGAACCCATCGAACTCCCCGGGGCCAGGTGGTAATCATGCCGCTCTGTAAAGTAGCCATTGTGGTGACCATTTAAAAAGGAGAAGAGAGAAAACTGTAGTCACCTGGAGATAATCCCGGTCTGCCTGCTGTACGATGTGTAAAATCCTTCCCAAAATCGCAGTTCACATTGTACATAGGATTTTAAGAATCTTTGCCTGCCGTCTGCTTGACGCATGCGATCGCGTTTGTTTGTTTGCATGCTTGTTGGCCTATATGCGCCATATACATTCTTCCGGCTTGCTCGCGCGCTCGACGGTCGGATCCTTAGCCTCCTTAGCTACTTCGTGTATCGGTGTCGTTTAGCGCTGATCGAGACCAATTGTAATGATCGCATAATATATTTTCGGTCTCCATACTTATTGGTATTTTCATTTTGCGTCTGGTATTGCTAGGTATACCTAAGAAAGTGTTGACCTAGTGCACGTACGGACTAAAAACCACAACCTATCGCGCAATAAGTCTGACATGCGTCTTGGTGAAAGTATGCGGGAGAATCGTCAGAGATCGCTCGGCTAACTTGTTCTCTAATAACTTCATAAACGGTAATGAGCACGACTTTGTGAAAAGGTCGTGCCTATCAAATTTCATCGGCTTCCTAGACGAGATAATCAACAGATTAGACAAGGGGAAGCAGATGAACGCTTGTTACCTCGACTTCTGCAAAGCGTTTGACTCATTCAACCACCGACTGCTTCTGGATAAGCTTAAATACTACTGCATAGCGCCAAAAGTCCTTGAATGGATTAGGCTTCTTGTTAGACAGGACATTCACAGTGTCCATCGGAGGGTTCTTAGCAGAGTACGACAAGGCTCTGAGCTGGGGTCTATCTTGTTTTCGAAATATATTAACGACTTGGTTGATCAACTGCATGCATCTTGTTACACGTTCGCTGACGATGCACAGATTGTCAGCAATCCAAGTCGATCGGACCTTCAAGCGGATCTGATTAAACTGACCATATGGTCGGAGGACTGATACTTACCATTTAACTTTGGTAAATGCATTAATTCAATTACCTCCGAAAAAGTGGAATCCCGTCGTCACCTTCCGGGAGCGAACGAATGTATGTGGACTACCCAGATAACTTCAAACCTACAGTCCAATGTGCACTTGCTGCAAAAAAAAAGCTTAGAGCAGCCCTCTTCCAACTCAGGAATGCAACATCTTCCACGGACCCTGGTGTATTTATACTACGGTATAAGGCGTTTGTGAGGTCACATCTGGAATATTGTGTTCAGGCGTGAAATCCACACCTCAAAAAAGACAGTGTCTGCAGAAGGTTCAAAGCCTGGCCATCAGGATGGTTGGCAGTGTGGAAGATGCGGACTATGTGATCAGATTAAAAAGGCTCAATCTCTTCCTCGGAACACAAAAGACTTCGTGGGGACCTAATCGAAACGCATAAAGTTCTACGTGGTTTCAGCGATGTCGCACCAGGGGCCTCGTTCGTAGCCGGAGAAACGCCTTACCTAAGGAGTCACAGGTTGTCTCTGGGCAAGTCAAGTGCTCATACGTCTATCAGAGCCGAGTTTATCACGAACAGGCTCATTAGCCCATGAAACAAGCTATCTGATTCTATGGTTCAGTCTACTTCGGTCGAATCGTCTAAGAGAAAACGTTTATTCTCTGATAGGACAGGATCCCTGTACTATTGTGGCATGTTTGCTTGGAGTATGAGTGTAGTTTGCTGTCCGTTTGACTGCATATTTATGAGTGTCAATGAGCAATTGTCCTGAGTTCTGGAATGAGTGTGCATACCCCTGCAAGCCAGCACGTGAAAGAATGTCTGCAAGCGTAAATATATGCATACCTGTTTAAAACGGCGCCCAGATGCAGCAGGCGGGGCCCGATAGTTCACCTAACTATAGTTGCAAAGAACGATTCATAGCGAATGGGAAACACGTGTGAGTAGGAGTCACACAAGGACCGTCAATTTTCCTCTTTATTGTTGGTTTCCATTCACTCTTACTGTATCCATCACTCTGTGAGTGCTCTCATCCACCCTTCCTCCTCACTTTCTGCAACTGTGTCTCAAGAACCGACCCCCATACGAATACACGGTATGTGATCAAGGCTGTAATCCAATGCTGCTAACCTCTGCCAGTGTTGCAAATATGCTACCCCTAGAAAATTATGGTTCTGTGGCCAAAGTGCGTTGATGACGAAGTGATGGTCGTTGGTTTTTTCCAGAGTAACTATTACATTTCCATTCTTGTGATCCAGGTCAGCAGTCGTAGCCGGTGAAATAGATTAAACAGGAATCGCTCCTGCCTGACCCCTACGGACCAGGATATCCAGGAGGAGTGAAATTGGCTCACTAATGTACACACAGATCATACCTCTGAAAACTGCGAAAACGAAGCAGTCCACACAAAAAAACAGAATGCGTTGCAGAGCATGGTTAGCTAGTCTCCCGTCCCTATCTATCCTGTGGTAGGTGATTTCTGCTGAGCACAAAAGCTGTAACATTTCTACCTATGCATTTCTCATTTTACCTTTTTATATTTATGTAATAGGATATATCTACTTTACCCAACGTTCTTGGATCATTTAAATATACCCGATTTCTAGTTCGTCAGCGTCGCACTTAACAGGTGTTTGTTGATTTGCATCTAACAAGAACATACTAGGAACCTCCAACTCACTGTTGGCAACTAGTTACGTTGGGTACCAGCTATTCGTGGCACAACGCAAAATTAAATCAGCGACTCCAAGTCTGCAAGCAAATGTGTCATGTGGCTTGCAGAGGATGTATCTGCTAATACATATAGGTTAGGCATTGACGAGTACAGATACACATCTTGAGCTGACAAACTGAAGCGCTCTCGTGCAAATGTGATTTCTTACGAGCAATTATAACAGGTTTGAAGGAGTATAGTCACGTTGATGCTCCTTTCCCCTGCTGTAGCGAGGTCGCGATCGCGACCTCTCGAGAAGATGCCTTACGTCGAAACCAGAAAAGCTAGAGCCGAAGCGTCGAATGCCTCGAGCTCATCAGCGCAGGAAACTGGAGATTCTGGCTTTTGGCCGTCATTTGTCCTGTGCACTGAAATGAATTGAGTGGACGTGAATTCGTTAAAGATGACCCGCGATTGTGAGCCAGGTGGCTCATTTATGATGCAACAATGCAGGCTGTTGCCAAATTCACAAGAGCGACAAATCCCACGACCGGTAAGAAAGCTAAGTCCTTCCTTACTGTATCCGCACGCATTGCGAGTAGTCACGAACACCGTACAGACACTACGATAAAGACAACGTATAATCGCACAACGGCGGCCCTTTATAGTGGTACAGTTCAGTTCAGTTCACAGGACGTGGCGGCTAGTAGCCTTGTAGTCCAGTTTATTGCGCTGGTAGACGACAGCTTCCCGCGCTTCGATTGAGGATCCCTTATCAAGCTTCGTCTGCCTGATACCCGTAATCTACAAAAACAATGACAGTCTTGTACGTAAGAAAAGGAAAAAGGATAAGAGGACCAGAAAACAACATACGTGCATGATCATTGATAAAACGGAGACAACTGTACTGAGATACTCACGCATACGTACACATCAGTACACACTCATTTTGAAACAACCACTAATATGCATGTGGTATCTAGCTACATGTTACTCTTATATGTAACTGCAACAGTTTGTGACACTACTTGTGCAGTACTAAGAGAGACAATACTGCTCTTCCTGTACACCGAACAGAGGGTTTTCAGACTGCGTAATCGCATGAGAGCTTACTATCGTTGTGAAGAGAGAAAAAAGAGATAAGTTAAGAACGAAGGACATGTTCAGGTACAGCTCAATCTATTTGAAACCCCCGATTTCCCAACGACGACACGTGAACACACTGATACTGAGATAGTCTGACGCAAATTTTTGAGCAGTAAGAGGGAGGGAGTAGAATTCTACAGCCCCCGTCTCCCACTGCCTCACCTGGTAGGACCAAGTTTGTAGCCTTCGGAATGGAGGCATGTGCTCGTCGTACTATTTATTTAGTTATTATTTTTGTTGGAGAAATAATAATTCCATCCGAATAGTTTTGACGTCATTACCTCTCTATTCCGGCAAAAGGTCTCTTTTTGAAGATTGTTAGTTACGGCCTTTGCTGTTATTTTTTTTTAAATAGACGGAGACCGTATAAAATATAGTTGAGTACCAGTGGTAGTGACATTTTTGTCAGTGCTATCTTGTCTTATGGCACAGTCCAATTCAAATTTCAAATATTGAACTAGAGGGCCTGCGCCTGTTCAGTTCACTTCAGTTCACTGGACGTGGCGTCTAGCATCCTGATGGTTCAGCTTCTTGCGCTAGTAGGCGACAGCTTCCCGCGCTCTTATAGTGAGGATCCCTCATCAGGCTTCGTCTGTATGATACCCGTAGCCAACAAAAACAGGTCATGCTTGTACATCGAGGCAATGAAAAAGAATGAGAGGATCACAAAACAACTTGCGTGCATGTTCGTTAATAAACTGGAGACAACCGTACTGAGATGATCACGCATACGTGCACACTCATTTTGAAACAACCAATAATACTCATGTGGTGCCTCAGCTATACATGTTACACTTATACCTAACTACGACAGTTCTGTGACACTCTGATTGTGCAGTACTAAGAGGGGCAATACTGTTCTTCCTGCACATTGAGAACAGGGTTTGCAGACTGCGCAGTTACACGACAGCTTACTATAGTTGTGGACAAAAAATAGATCAGTCAAGAACGAAGGACACGTTAAGGATAACTCAATCTATTTGAAACCCCCGATTAATCAGTGGCGACATATGAACGCACAATTGCTCAGATAGTCCGATGTAAATTACTGAACAATAAGAGGGAGGGAGTAGAATCCCACGGTCCCCATCTCTCACAGCTTCACTTGGTAGAATCAATTTTGTAGCCCTCGGAATGGAAGCATGTGCTCGTCGTACTATTTACTTTGTTATTTTTTGTTGGAAAAATAGTAACAATATTTTCCAAACAGTTTTGACGTCATTGCTTCTCTATTTCGACCCGAGGTTTCTTTTTTATCTTGTTAGTTGCGGTATTTGCTGTTTTTTTTAAAAAGACGACGACTATATTTAAAATATAGTTGAGCGCCAGGGGTGGTGACATTTTTGTCAACATTATCTTGTCTTATGGTCTGCATTTGCCAATCGGTCATATTTAGATGCCATCATGAGATGTCAAAATTGAGATAGGATTGAAGAAATAAACAAACAAAGAAAGAAGGAAAACGAAAGTTTCCTATGAATGATAGTATTCAATTAAAACTAATACTGCAGTGTTGCTAAGCCGAAGAGAATGAGGGTTCGGATTCCGAAGTGAAGATTTGAACATATAGTGCGAAGCCTTAGCTTTTTATGACCAACGGTGATAATCCCGACAGTCTACCTTTTGATTATCAGCACGAATGGTGGCTGAGTTGCAGACCCTCTTTTCGAACCATGCACTGCAGTGCTTGTGTACGATCAAATGGTACGGAAATTCTGAATATTATTACACACTCTGAAAATTTTAGTAGATAAGTAATGTAAGTACTTATATATGTTACATTTTACATTCGTAGCTCCATATAAACGTCTTCCAACTTCTAACTAGAGCTGCATATATCATAGTTGGGTACACACGGCATATATACAAAGTTACAACACACTCTAAGTCTAAATTGGGTCAGGAAACACCCGGTTCCAAACCCGGTTTAACCTGCACTCGAATACTTCGAGAATGTTCCACGCGTTCATCACTCTGCGAGAAAAGAATGAAGCGCGGATACCGTAGTTTGTTCTCGGCTTATTGATCACCATATGGTGCCTTATCAGTTGGAGCCTCTACATGGGCTGAAAAAATACTACCCGGTACATCAGTGGGACCCATTAGGATCTTGAAAGCTTTATGAAGTCTCCTCGAAGCCTTCTTCGTTCAAGGCATTGAGGTACTGATGCTTGACTGGTGTGATCCGGAGGATGATCAGACTGCATTTCCTGTCGATGCGAGCGCGTTTGGTAGTGGTCTAATGGTAGAACTAAAAGAAGACAGATAACAAATCCTGATCGCCCCGATCAGCGAAAACAGATCGTACTTCGATTTATACAAAGTAAGAGAAAGGTTGTTCCAACACTTGTCCAGCTCTCTTTAGATTACGTCTACACCTGAGACCTCAGCAATCTTTGCAGGGAATTTGTTCTACGAGTTGACTACTCGGTTAATGAAAAAGTCAAATCGAACAGCCAATCGTGACCTTGTTTTCCTGATTGTGAACCAATGACCTGTCACATCTCTGTCCTGGTGCATCACGACCAAACATGCCAGGGGACTTCTGCCGGTGTGGTGGATAATCTTTTACGTTTCGATAAGGTCTCGTGTTACCCCCAGCGTTTGAGCGAGAATAAGTACAACGAACTCAGTCGGTCTTGGTAGCTTAGAACCTTCATACCCCATACCACATATATGGCAGGCTTTTGTACTTTTTCTTGGACAGCTGTCTTTTTTAAAACGGGTTGATCAAGTTCGTGCGTAATATTCCAGGTGTTGGCGAACTGTGGCGGAGGATAGTGGGATGAACACTGCTGAATAGGGGTTAACGATCGATAGTTCAGCCGATATAACGCACACCGCGCTATCGATGCGGCTGCGGCAAACTGGGCAGATGGAGCAAACGTGCTAGTAACCGGGATGCCTAAGTCTGTCGTTTGCATTTTAGTTGCTAGTTCGACTGTTCATCCGTGTGCATCCCTTATATGTCTGGGGGTCGACTGGGAAGCGTTAGCGAGGATGTGGCTTTTGAGAACATTCAGTGGTGAATCCCACCTTAATGTCTATTCACATATCTTCAGAATGTCATCCTGTAGAGCGTCAAAGTCCGGCGCATTTCCCACCAGCCTTATGTCATCTGCATACGGGTAACATGTGCTCATCAGGTTGTCGGTCAAGTCACTTATACACACCAGGAAGAGCAGAGGGGGGTGAGGATTGTGCACTGTGGAACTCCACTTAACGGGGAGCCTTTGTCCGATAATACTCCTCTAACTCTCACTAAACACGATCTTTCAACTACCTGCAGATTCTAGTGGATGTTTCGGATTCTGGTAGATTTCAGCCCCAAAGACTGTGGTTAACACGATCTGAAAATCTAGACAGCACACCTTCATCACTTCCCCTCTATCCAGCTTCGTTGTGACAGTGTCTAAAATCGTCAGCAGTTCGGTAAGACAAGATCTATTTTTAGAAAGCCTCGTTGAGGAGCATTGAAACATTTTTGCTCGCAGATAAATCTGCAGATCCTCTCTCGTAATAGGCGGTCAAACCGCTTGTTGGTGAAACTAGTCGGGCCTACTTATCGGTAATTGTCTACCTCTGACTGGCTGCCATCTTTGAAAATGGGAATTATAGTGGCTTGCTTCCAGTTCTTAACAACTACCCCTGTTTCGAATGGGGGATTGAACAGTTGGGCAAAAAGCGAAGCTAGCAATTTGGCCAGAGGTTTTGGAATGGTGGATGGATGTGGTTCGGTCCTGTGAACTTTGTGAGGCTTAGCTGGGATATCGCTGGTTCGACTTCGTGAGGCCCAATATCCTGATCCATTATGGCCACACTTACAATCTTAGAGTGGGACTCAGGTGCTCCATTGTCTGAGCGATGAACATCTTGAAACTGTGCAATGAATACATCCTCTACGCCCTTGTTTGTCAATACTACCTCTTAGTTATAGGAAAGTGTGGTGCCAATTTCCCTTCTCAGAGAGAACGTAGACTAAACACAGCCACAAATCCTATTGGGGTTCTGTTTACCATCACGTGCTAGGTTGAACTCACAGACGAGACAAGCATTCCTTGCAACCTTCATTGCTTCGTTTCAAACTATTTTGTACATCATGAATCTTCTGAACCCCTTTTGCTGAATATATGCCTTCCGAACCATACACTTGTAATTGATAGTTCTCTTGACCTTGGGGAGAACCCACGGTTTCCGACCCCTTCCTCCGGTTTGTTTCTGAAGACCGATCTTACCTGTAAGAACCCGGAGGTTGTCAATGTACTTCAACCACAACTTATTGACGTACTCTATGGAAACCGTTCGGTTCCATGTCTTTCTATCAGATTCCATCATCAGTTTTTGCGGTCAATTCGGTGAGGAAGTTGAACTTTGTGCGCCTGTTTTTTAATAGGAAACATTGGAGTAATAAATTAATTCTCAAGTGGTCACTCTCTCTGAGTGACGCTGCAGATGACACGTTTGTGACGTCACTACTGTGACGAGTAAAGATTAAATCCAGCGTTGAGGCCATCTGACTAAGTTGGGATGTCATCGCCACTCTAACACGATGTGCTAGTGTGAAACGGTTGACCAGGTTAAATAATCTGTGATCATAACCTCTTTCACTAACAGATTCAAATCGCCAGTTAATTTTAGAAGCCTTATAACACCCCAAAACGAGTAGGCGATAGCCTGATTGACAAACCGGCTGAAAAGATTTCAGCAATGCTTCGTCTTCCTCTGATGTTGCACCCGGACTCTCGCTGGGGTGTCAACATGAAGAGGGACGACGGAGATTTGAATAGTCACGATACTGAAATTGCAATTTACGGATGACCGCCTTAAAGAACGTTAAATCAGCAATCGACAACCGCCTTCAGTGGCATTGTTGCTGTCACAGCGATACCAATGGAACTCAAGTACCCAAACCCAAAATATTTTTCCTTCCGGCCCTCATTATCTGAGGGAGCAATATTCTAAGGAATGAATCGCAGTTTGCAGCTCCTCTCGGCAATTATCCGTTTCAAAGGAATCGGCTTGAACGTCGTTCAGAATGCCAAACGATGCTTTCAGCGCAAATCCTGGCTGTTAAATATTTTTGGAAATTTTGAAAGCGGAATTTCAGGCATAGTACGCACAATGCATCAATTGTAAATAAACAGCGTCGATGGAAAAATTGCAATGCACCGAATAAGTGCCAAAAGTATCAGTTCAGTGATGGAAACATTTTCCACCATTTTTGCGAAAACAACTCGTTATTGGCGTTAGATCACTTTTTCAAGTCTTATAATTTTCGAAATGAAATGCGTCATCCTATGGCCTGAGGGTGTTTCATTTTGCGGCGTTTTCAAAATATGGTTGAAATGTTGGCATTGCACTTCAACAGGAACACTAATACATTTGATGGTAAAACATGTATGACAACATTTTTAGCTTCCTCGTCTATACGATATTTTCACTATTCCTCATTGTTTGTAGGATTTCAATGGATACTGGACAATGAAACGTTGCTCTCATAAATGGTTGAAAATGACGCCATCATATGGATGTTTCTATCTTCGGTGTATATGAAACGGTGCAAGAACAGGGCACCAAGTCCCATTCTACCACCAAGAATATTCAGAACTGAAGTCTATTTACTCTGCTGCATTGTTTCAAACTAGACTGAGGTCACGTGGCGTTCATACGGAACAATATGCGGAAACAGGTGAAATCGCGCTGCCTGTCAATCACTTGGAGGCATACCCCCCAGCCAGCAACACTATGATGTTTTGAGCGCCAAGTATCTACCGCGGTGCGGAAACATATTTCAATCAATGCGACAATCAACGGAATCAAAGATGATTATAACCATGTGCCTCAAGTGCTCCGAATACAGGTTTGCCATCATTTCCCGCATGTGTTCGTTCTCCAAATAATTCATGATAAAACGTGGCTTGGAAGGAATCGCCACGTGACCACAGTCTAGTTTGAAACAATGCAGCAGAGTAAATAGACTTCGGTTCTGAATATTCTTGGTGGTAGAATGGGACTTGGTGCCCTGTTCTTGCACCGTTTCATATACACCGAAGATAGAAACATCCATATGATGGCGTCATTTTCAACCATTTATGAGAGCAACGTTTCATTGTCCAGTATCCATTGAAATCCTACAAACAATGAGGAATAGTGAAAATATCGTATAGACGAGGAAGCTAAAAATGTTGTCATACATGTTTTACCATCAAATGTATTAGTGTTCCTGTTGAAGTGCAATGCCAACATTTCAACCATATTTTGAAAACGCCGCAAAATGAAACACCCTCAGGCCATAGGATGACGCATTTCATTTCGAAAATTATAAGACTTGAAAAAGTGATCTAACGCCAATAACGAGTTGTTTTCGCAAAAATGGTGGAAAATGTTTCCATCACTGAACTGATACTTTTGGCACTTATTCGGTGCATTGCAATTTTTCCATCGACGCTGTTTATTTACAATTGATGCATTGTGCGTACTATGCCTGAAATTCCGCTTTCAAAATTTCCAAAAATATTTAACAGCCAGGATTTGCGCTGAAAGCATCGTTTGGCATTCTGAACGACGTTCAAGCCGATTCCTTTGAAACGGATAATTTTTCTCGTTTTTTTTAATAAGCAACATGCATTCATTTCAGCTCCGGCGATCTGGGCTTCTGACCACTCTGCAGTTTGGTCATGTCTAATCCCTGGATGTTTTACTCCGTGGGACAGACTCGTGTTCCTCGTTATCAAAATATGGACCGTTCCGATGTAAACCATTTGCTCCTCTGTGGTTGACTCTGCCAGATTATTGCATCATCGTCATTTTTCCTTGGAGCTGTCATTTGCTTCGTTACCTTGGTTTGTGCCGATGCGCTCGTTTTTCACTTCTGTTAAACCTGACATCGTTATTTATGGGTCATATTTGTGATGCATGGCTGTGTTTCTTGCGACCTTAATGCCTGGTTTCCTCTGGGCCATCGTGTCAGCTTTAATTAGTACCAGATCTCTAAGGTTGCAGTGTCAAAATTTGACTAGGTGCGATCTGGGACGGTTCGTTTGTGTGTTAGGTACGGTCCACTTGCTCAGTCTGTGCACTCGGTGCCATTTCGGCGCTGCGGATAGTTCAGCGTTTCGCAGAACACTTGGAATTAATTGTCTTTTCGAGGATCTCCTATATTTAGGATCTTGTATGGCCCGTCCGGGAGCGTGGATATTTATGTCCCTGTCCCTTTCGGGGGTTGCCTTGCAGGAACTTCATAATTGTCCACCTGCATCGATTTGTTCTTGTGGAGTGGCCGTGACATTACGCAGATGGGTTTACTCTTGCACTATCCGTGCGAGAGCCGCATCGACGTTAATTGGGCTGCTGGTACTTAGATACACATGATAACTTAGGGGCGTCCCGCAACATTCTTTCATTCGCCCGCTTGGCGTCGAAACTATTGGCTTCTGAGGTCTTGTAGCTCTACCAGTAGTTGGCTTTTGTGATCCATGAGCAGCCTCATTGCCCTTTTGGAGTTTTGGGGAAACCGAGGTGTGGCTCCTAGAGCGTATCACCGTTGACGCAAGTGACGTTGAACACATAAATGTGCAGCCTCTCAGTGTGAACGTAAGGGCTGCTGGCAAAGGGCGGTCGGAGTGGGTCCATCTTTCCCCGAGCTTCCGTGTTGTTTAGTCACGGTTTTTGCAGGAGCAGAATTCCGAGCTTGGTTGGTGGTTGGGCTTGGGAAATTAGTGCCAGAAATCGAGTTGTGTGAAACACTTATTACGGATTCCAATCTGTCTAGAGGACTAGGTGGTTTCCTTTTTTTGGCTTTGCATTCTACATGGACACGGCACCGGTCAGAATATTTGCTGTGTAGTTTATGTAGTTCTGTGCTTATTCGCGCGCACGATTGATGACACCACCTTCCGCATATGTCACACTGAAACCCGGCCACCACCTCTTTGCCTTATTGCTTGTTAAGGCAAGAATAAAAGATTCCGGACACATTACCGGCAAGATGTTTGTCTGGTATAGATAAACTAATTTTTCAGTTACTCGGAAAGAACTTGCAAACAACGGTAGTTCGCTTGTAAGATGTTCACTCACTTTAATAACCAAATGCGGGACACTTACAGACAAAGGATAACAAGACGAGGGGTGCAACTTATCTTAACATTTGATTCGACCGGCAATTTACGACAGCTTACAATAGAGTTAATAAGTTTTTTAGAAATCGGATCCACAGTTGTCCCGTTTCTATTGATCCATCGGCCCTAGTAGCAGAACCGTTGCATGAGTGATCTCTTAGCGGTCCCTGATCGTTCTCCGAATGATCTGTAAGTGCATCACAAATACAATTTGAGAACACTCAATGAAAGGTGCGGGGACTTCATCTCGCTCCATTTGGCGATTATTTCACATGCTGCACTGCCCTGTTTGCCTAAAAAGTCCAAAAACGCTAAAGAAAAACCTATCATTGCATACTACGTACAACGTCGTTTACGATTTCCCCAGTAGAAGGGAGAAGACGCATGAACATGCACACTTCATATTGAATGAAATATTTGCAGTAGCGTTATTGACACCAAGTTGAACATCAGAGTTTCCAAATACAAAATTGTCCGTAATCGAATCGTTAACTTCTTTCGTTGTCCTCAATTTGACCTTCTGAATTCATCATTTACTGTTTCCCCTTACGTTCGCTTGTGATACGCCGGGGTATGCCTTTTTCATGACGGATTATGCGGTAAAGAGTGAATACCGGTTGTAATTGTACATACCGATAATGGGTGAAGCCAACGGTAAAGCAAGAATCGATACAAGGTTGCTGAATGCTCTCCAGTTGATGGTCTGGGCTATGTCATCAGTCATTAATATTCGCATAATATTACGGTGGTATTCGTTCATTTATGTACACCAGCACCCGTGAGAACCGTTGCCTTGTTACTGTCACTTAGAAAAACGGAACATATCAGCTGCATATACACTTCCACATTTTCCAACTTTATGTTGAGCAGCTGCATGTTCTCTACTGTCTGCATGGGGAAGCGCAACAGGAACAACGGGGTTGCTGACGGACCGGCAGTCGCGAGTTGCAATCGCAATGCATTGACTTATAAACATACGGCGGAAAATTTTTCACACATTCCGAGGGGCAATTTTGTCGCTCGCCTGTATGGTGTTTCAAGACCGAAACGAGTTGGAAACGGCCATTTAGGCGCGAAAAGATATTTTTCAAATTTTTCATGAATTATTAAAATGCATATTACGTGACAAAAATATAGATCTCATCGAGTATACTAGTGGTGTTGCAATGGACAAAATCAGGTGTACCTGAAAATTGTCCATATTCGCACTTTTGTTGAAAAAAATGTGTCGCCATTTGTTTCGATTTTACGTTGTAAAAGCGCCTCCATTAAAAGTTTCGTGGTGGAATACATTTTTCCACCTTGCAGAAACGCTCAATTTCGCACGGTTTGGGAGATATAATAGAATTTGTAATTTTCGACCACGTTGTGTTCACATTGCATTGTGCACGAAAGATCACAGCAATTCCTAATGGAAACTATGTCGCCACGGTTTTTGCTTAGTTATGCATCAGAATTATATATTCAGTCTGTTTCCCTGATAGCATTTCGAATGGAAACTGTCTACGTTATCACCTGGTTGTTTCTACCTACGGTGCGGTGTAAACATGCGTAACATGTCCCACCCT
>JTDE01001318.1:49300-70867 GCA_014338405.1 Paragonimus skrjabini miyazakii | reverse complement strand
AGTTCTATGAATTTTTGTGCATTTCTGTGCGTTGTCCACAACAGATCTGTGCGGTGTTCGCGCAACCCACCCAGTGTGCTTTCCTTTTAACTAAAAATTGACATGTTTTTAAATTCATGCCATTCAAACGTTTTGTGACCTTGTGTAGTCGTACTTCGTATCCTACGTTCCCTGATGGAAGCTTGTGTGTTTCTGATCTTGGCAGTTAGTTGCTGTCCAAAGTTTTGATCTGCATTGTGAATATGCATGATAAATTCTACATCAAGTATAAGGCGGTGATGTTGAGCCTTCTATTGGGAGTCAACGATCGCTAGGACCATATCAGTAGACTTCATTTGTTGGAGTAGACCAGTAAGTAACAAGAACTCTTACTTAAGTAGTACAGATGGACAGACAAATGCACAGTGTGTGGTCATACACAACACCTTCAACATTACGCAACCATTACTTTGATTGACTCACGCTCTTGACCATTCTAAAGGGCTCGTTTTTCCTATTACATGATCTTCCTCATACATTGATTAATATGTATATAATCCATTACTGCACAACGTACAGAAGCAAAAGGTATTTTCACTACCGATCAGAGATTCGAGAGTTTAAAGCTTTCTCCTCTACAGTCTTTTTCATTAAGTTCCTGTTGTGTCTGTAAAGCGTTTTTGGTCACATATTTTAGAAACCGTTCGACGTCATATCGGAATGGTGTGCAAAATAGATGAAGACAAATCTCACACTCATTGTCATTGTTCAAGTTTTGATTATTTGGGTCTTTTAAACTCTTCTTCACCGGATGACATGCACAGTGTGATAAAGCTATTAAAGAACCTTTGAGGTGTTTAACGGTAACTCCGAGGCTCGGGCTCACAGATATGACCTTTCACCTCCTCTGTTGTTTCCATATTTGTGCCCATTGATATTCAGCTCATAAATCATAACGCTTACCACGGGACAGCTGTGGCCATGGGTTGCATCAGCTGATTTTCATGAATAAGGAACGATTTTCCCCTATCTGTTTTAATACTACCAGCGTTTAGCAATGACGTCTCATGCATCTTCTTCGATTGTAACCGCATAAAATTTGTATTGCATAAACTCCTGTGTGATTCGAAACTACTTCACTTTCAAGATTACAGCCAGCGATGTCTGGCAACACAGTAGTATTTCCTGATACATGACTACTAATATCTCAAAAATTTATGTATCATCACATACTGGCACTAAAGAAGTAGACGAACGACTGTTTTGAAATTGGGCAGATGATCAGGTGTCTGCTACCGTTTTCTGATTGATGGCCTAGGTTTGCATGTGTTAGTGAGTTGACCAACTAGAGCGGCCTTACAGTAAAAGACGTTTGAACCACAGTGGAAGGAGTTCCTTTGCAGATTTTCCAATCTCTGACTACTAGGTATCACAGTAGGTTCATGTGTATTAGCAACTATAGTGAGAACTTGATCTTCCTGTATTATTCAGGCTACTTTTCACCGAAGTCGTAACATTTTCGGTTCTCAAGAGTCAATAGATAATTGGGTCTCGAGTGCCATCAGAACTAAACTCAAACGGCAGGAGTTTTCCAGGTCACCTCTGCTTACCCCAACTGATGTTTTGAAATCTCTAGCGAGCAGCCTGCTGACCAACAATTACGATGCTGTCTTCAAAAGCCGTCGTGCTGAGTTAATTATTCAACAGATCATGTTATTAAGGATTGAGATTCGGCACACAGGTTGATCTACCGTAACTCACTACATACCACACATGTACATATTTTCACCAGACCTGTTACAATACAATAGGCCTAAGAGCTACAATGAACTGTAGAAAGGGAACAACAAAAAATATAGTCAAAATCAAAAGAGACAACCTTTCACAACGCCGTGAACCTCGATTCCGGGCTATTTCTAACAAAGTCTCCAGTGGCAGTGATTCTAATCCTCAGGTTCTCAGCGACGGCCTCAGTTATGCTCTACAGAAGCAAGCCTTTGTAATGGGGCTTTCATTCTAAATATCCACCATACACTGATCATCTGGCTGCCTAACAAGGTCGTGGAGAGAAACGCGCGACACAACAAGCGATTGGGTTGGCATTGGTCAATCATGTACCAACCACCGAAGCCTGCCTGGCGAGATGAACTGACTTCTAAGCATGATCCAGCGAACCGCATGGTTGTTGACACGATGTCACCATTACGGCCATGGATAACAGATAACGTCACCCACATGAACAAGCCAAGCTTCATAGCCATACGGAAGGACTGGATGCACCGAGGCGTTTTACGCTATGTGCCAGTAAAATACTGGTGTCAGGTGGATGCCACAAATAACGGAGGTTCGTAGAAGTCACCCCTCTTTTAGTTGTTCGACGGTTGGGCTCATCATACAATCTGTCAGAGATGACACACTTATCCAGACAAGCAGGCTTCTCAACTACCTCCAGCTTGTCTCCATCAGCGATGAGCGTAGATACAGGCAGCTACCAATCTTAGAGCAAAACTACACACTTCACTTAATCCGAAGCGAAGAAACTTTGCGCCGCTCGCGTGCCACTGGGAAACATGCCCGTTGTCGGCCACTGACTGGATGTTCCAAACCTCTGGGGACAAAATTTGGGATGTGAATCCGCTCACTTAGTTACTGAGTCTCTATTGTTGCACTTATTTCATGTCCGTCCATTGGACATGTGGTCCTCTCTATTATCCAGTCACAATCAGTGAGCTTGCAGTTCTGGAATTGGCCTATTTTACATGGTGCTTTAAACTGACGGTTGGACACATTCAGTGATTATTTCCAACTGTAGCAAATATTGGTTGATACACTAGTTACCTCTATCACTGTACTGTTTTTCCAATATTCCCTCCCCAACTGGCTTCTCAGAGACGAGCGGTTTCACAAAATGCTTGCTCAACGGGGTTCAACGCCGTTGGATTTGTTTAAGTTCTATGTGGAAGCTTTGAAAGCTCGTTATCCTGCCGAACGGAAAATTGTAAAAGAAATAATCAAAGATCGGAACTACGTCGTGGATTTGTCCACTACTTTTGAGGAGTTCGTCGAGGTATGTTGCCTTAGGTGAAACATTCTGCAGCTAAAGACTTATGAGTGAAACCTTCTCTGTGTCATTTTCTGGTTTTATATCTAATACTTAACCGACTACCAGGTAACCTGCACAACACGCTAGTATGAGAACTACACATTGATTAAAAATCTTTAATTTCCAGCCTATTTGCTGGAATATTGGAGCCACTGTGCAACAGACTAGCTTCACATAGTCCCAAGGATACGTTCCGGTTCATCGAATCTATAAAAGAAAGTTGTATCTGCTTACGAACGTGCTTCTCAGGAAAACGATTGACTCGCTAGGCTCACTAGTGGCTGACATTCATGGGGATGATTGAACAAACAAAACTGACAGGAGTGATCGAACTGTGTGCTGTACAAACGGTGTATTGACGCTCTTTTCTGTATCATCGTTAGCAGCATCGACACGGATCCCTATTATCATTAGCCAGCTTAGCTCGCAAGAAACTGGAGTTCGGTTCGATAGTAGAGCTGAACGATTGATTGACTTTCCTTCGTGTTGCGCTGTTGAAACGTCCAAATAGATCGCAGGCATGTGTAGGAAGCGGACATGGAATGGTCAGTATGCCCGTTTCTACAGCTTTGTTCTTATGAAGCCGAAATGGAATTTCCTACAGTGTCTAGTAAATCGACTCTGCAAAATTTGTACTAATGACATGGTAGACCATGGACACAAACTTTTATGCGAAATGTTTCGCACTCTTGTAAATCCCAACAAGTTATCAGTTTGTAATATGTAGCGAACGGAACCGCACGACGGTGAATCCTCTGTCAAACATAAAACGTTCTGTATGAACTTTCCGTACACAGACGAAATATGAAGTGCATCGCTGATGAGAAAGCTTCACATAATCTTCAGGTTGACTTATCACGCTGCACAACTAAGTCCATCGTTTATCTCTAATCCAGTCGTACGCCGTGATCTCGAACAGTCAGTGCCTAGTGGTGCCGCATCATTTGTCTTTACTCATTTTGTTGTTCCTGTGGAGCAGCTTACATCGGTCGTATTACAAGGTGCCAGTCGGAGAGAATACGCGAACACTGTCCTGCTTAGCTGACTACCGGAGACCAACGGAAGGTTCTCAGCTCAATTTTGACTCACTCCATCGAACCAGATTAGAGAGTGGTTATCGCATTTAAGTCGATTTGCCTTGTCATAGTTGTTCACATCAGTGGTGTGAAATTTATCCTGGCTGCTACGGGCGCTATCGGAATCCGACTGTGAAACCATAATCTGTGCACGCGTAAGTACTTTGTTCAAACGCTCCAGTTGCCATGGTCTGTAACCGTTGGAAGAAGTGGCGCGATCCAATACTAACCATGTACGTAATCCCAAAACGGCATTAAACGTATACTTTATCAGATTCTACAGTATCCTTGATTATCAACTATTTTTATATTTGTCGTGTTTAATTCGGTCCGAGGATGATATACGGGAAAAGATTTGTTCAGCACGTTTTGACTTTTGATGAAATTGGTGACTGGTTTAATGAAAGCGTCAACTCCCGGCACGACAGTACTTCGTGAACATATACGACCATGTCCCCAGTCAAAGATGTTTGATGTCTCTTAAACTACAGCCAACATGCTTGAGGTGTTCCACCGTAGTAAGCTTTGATCTTACTGTTTTGATGTCCCAAACCCAGAGCGTACATCAACCGTCAGATTGTTGTTCTGAAGTCGACCTAGCGTGCACCAACAGGGTATGGGTCGCCAACGGTAGTATACTATACATCCCGCGCATCATGCAGTTATCCGAGGCGTTACCCGTTTAACGTACCGACTCATCTATCTGTTTTACAGACAATTTCTGTTAGTGTTCCAGCTGTCTTGGGTGGTCGGCTTGACGTGACAATAAAGAACGGGCAAGTACTTATCTGTCTGTTCATATTTGTCATGATCTTATGTGTCTCCCATTGTACCCACGCTTATTTGTAGCTTGTTCTCATGTGCGCGTATATTCAGACTAAATGTTTAGTAGTTTCGAATTTTTGCTCTACAAGTAATTTGCGACCGTATACCTTACTACGGTTACGTACAGACGGAACACTTCCGTATCGTCCATACACAGGTAGAAGAGACATTGCGACAACTCGCTGTAAGCCGCGACTGTAGTTGTAGTAGTTAGTCCTGGTTACCACTTAGCTGCTACAAGTCCATTGCTACCGTAACGATCCCATCACTTGGCATGACTATCTCAGCGATGAACATACTGTGCTTGGATTGGTCAGCTTTCATGACCACATAATTAGTTCGTTCGGGCTGTTGTAGTATATTCTCAGTCTTCCAGTGAAAGTCAGCTCAGGCGCCACAGATGAAAAACGTTGTTCAGCCTCATCTACATGACTTATGATTCCTTCACACATTTTACCACTGTTGATGCGACTCCTAAGTTGTCTTAGCTTCCCCACTATCTCCAGTAATCTATCCTTAAAGGTGGTTACAAACGCTGATTCTCCTCAGCCTTGCAACAATACCTTGCACTTTGCAGATGTAAAAGCCGTACCGAACGAACGATTGAAACCCCTTCATTATGGACTTTACTATGGTTTGTCTATGGACAATCTTAGCTATAAAGTCTTCTGTCTGGTTAGTCAGTTGTGCAGTTGTGCAAACCTCATTGGTTTATTCATGTTTCACCCCTACTTTTTCAGCTTACTGAGTAGTAATTGTTATAGCGTTTGAATTGTTTACACGTGAGTGATTGGTCGCATTAGGGTTCGATTGCATGCACTTAGCCATGTTTTTGGCTGTGCAGTAAGGACAAGTGATGACGCCTGACTCTTATCTCCGTAATGAAACTGCCCATTTTGTAAATGTATCCTGTCTCACTGCTTACTGTTTGAGTTTTTGCATGAAATCTTCTGATTACGTTTCACCGTTTTTATTTTCCAGCCAGGTTTTTTATCGTTAGGCATCGATGTATTGCCGTCGATTACTATGATGATGATGATAATGACCTTACGTGTTTGTTTTGAACTGGAAAGTGTAATCGCAGCTCTTGCAAGTTGACCGCTTATTCATGGACCCTACTTTTCGTCTGCGCGCGGGAGGCGTGCAGAATTCCCCCTTATTCGCATACTAAACTGGAAATTGAAAACGAATGCACGCGACTGTTGATCAACATTTATTCAGTTTGACATGCACAGATTATCCGTCATGTACGCTTAGAATGATGCATCCTGACCAGAGGCAGACTACTGGATCACGGCTGCACTTTCCGACATGTGTGTGTATGTGAGAACTGCATCTTAACTGCAAACACACATTGTCTTCCATCACAGTAACGCAAAGTGAATCCCGGCGATTCTGCCTATAGGATTCGACCCCATCCGACGCCTCGCCGCGTACAATTTCTGTGAACCGAATCACGTTGTATTTAAGCGTTGTCACAGGATTGTTAAGTTTATCGGTTGTATAACGGAGGGTTAAGAGGTGTAATTCTGCTGCTATCCACAGGCATCTGTCTTCTCTGCTACCGATTATTTTGCGTCAACCACTTCCACTGGCATCAGTCTTCTCGAATCGTGGTATCCACGATCACGGTTTCCTTGCCAATGTTTGCTGTTTCATTTCTCCAATTCCAACTTCTACACTCCGCCTACTAGCGGACTGACGAAATTGACCGCGTTTTGTAATCCTAACTGTTGGATTAGGTTAAAACTGCGCTGAAAGAAAAACATTTTCTGACGATACCACACGTGGATTTTGTAGGTCTCGCAGAGTTCAACCGCTTGTCGAATGAGACAACTTTGCGCATGTCATAGGCTGACTGTATCAGTTTGGCTAAAGGTAAACAGGAATCTCAATGATCGATCAGGTGCATTCTTTATTCTTGTTTACTGTATGTTTTCGAAGAGAGTTGGTTGGCGGTTGTTCTCTTGTCGTACTCCCCGTTAGTTGATACTTTCTGTTGCTGTTACCTATTTTTGTATATTTTCATGTAGTTGGTAAGCCCGACCGAACCGCGGAAATCACAACCGAATATGGATGATTATTGATAGGGGATTTAAAAGTGTTTTGGTAGACCAATGCCTATTTTTTATTTGATGGTTGCTCATGTTAGACTGAGTCTCATCTTTCGTTTAATGGAGTTCTTGTTGCTCATTTGGCTGAATACTGTTTAATTTAAGGATCACGGCAGTTGACCTTGCTCGCTGTCGTGTTCTGGAGCATACATTCTGGGATTTCATTCATGAGGTCTTTTTTTACAGCGTATCTCCAAGGATGAGCGCAGCAAAGGTATCGACGAAGGCAACTTGCGCCTGTCATTCGAAAGTCTACTGGAGAAAGCACAAGGTCGGGAGCGAGAACGTCAACGAGACGATGCTCGTAGATTGCGTAAACTAGAGCAGAACTTCTGTGAAATGCTGTGTTCGGCCAAGTTCATCAGACCGGACACCACATGGGAAGAAATTCGCGATCGTCTCGAAGATCATCCGGCCTTTTGTGTGAGTGTTAGTTGACAACTCATTCCAATGAATCGTGCACAGGTCTTTGCTCTTCTTTAACTCGCTATCGGACACTCTTTTTGAGCATCGTGTGAATCATTCTGTTGTCTGTTAACCGTGACACAACACGTGGAAGCCTAATCGATTCTCTCCAATTCACAGTGAGGTGGAACAGCTCAGTCTCTATCGTCTTTGTAATTGACCCTTCACAGGACTTTTCTTGATCGACCGGGCTCTTAACTTCCGTGCATTTAATGTTCCCCTGTAGTTATATACTTTGTCCACGTCGAACTGTATGGTTGATATATTGTAATGATGGATTCTTTATGTATTTTCTTGGAATGGATTAATTTAACGGCTCCAGTAGCACTGACGCTTTTCCACAGGCTTCCAACCTTTTGTATTGCCAGATATTCATTTTTAGAATGGATTGTTCAAAAGTTGCAACAAACAGACGAATCAAGTTTTTCTTTGGCACTTGGACTCACTGTGGTTAAGAATAGTTGCTAAGATACATCTGCATAATTTCTTACGCTGTCTACTGTTCTATGACATTTGAAAACTTACGCATTTGCCGTTTCTCTACTCATCAAATGCATTGTTGCATATTCCTTTTAATGCTTTCCTTATATATCCGTGTGTTGGATTCAGTTTTTTCGACGTCGAGACGCTAATTCGGTTATTTCTGTTGTTGTTGGTCTGGTATTGCATTTCGGATATCAAGTGGAACAGGAGTACTAGCCTAGGTGACCTTGCACCTGCTCCTTTCAAAGAAGGTGGAGATTGCCTTTACTCAGCTGTTTCAACGTGTGTGGACGATGGACAGCGTCCCTCTGTCTTAACGTCACTCGAAGATAGTTCCCACATTCATGAAACTAGACAGGGGTTCTTTCAAGAACCCTAAGGGAATTAGTTTGACCCATTTCTTAACTAAGGTTCCGATTTCCAATATGTGTCATCGATTCACCGCAGCTCGGGTAGCCTACATAAGGGAAGAACAGGTAGGGTTACTTTCCGGACTTGGATGTATTGATCACATTTTCACACTTCGCCAAGTTCTGTAACAAGATCATACCTACCACCTATCAACAACTGTTTTTCTCGACTTCGAAGGTGCGGTCCATTCTGTCAGTCGATGTGCACTTTTAGAGTTATTTAAACTCGGGGCTGTATCGATCACCTATATAAGCATGCTGTCGGCGCTTTATTTCTCTACTTCTGCTCAAGCTAGGGTTTACAGTGAACCAGGTGACAATTGTACGCTCAGGAACGGCTTGCGTCAAGGCTGTCCACGCTCACCGTTTTTGCTTAATTTTACTGTAGACAAAGTAAACAAACACTGTCTGCGACACTCACAAAGTGCTGGTGTGGACCCCCTACCTGGTGGAAGACTGAGCTACCTTGATTATGCTGATGACAAGGTGTCTGATAATTTTCAAGCAACACAGGCAATGCTGGACGCTAGTTCTGAATACACTTTGCAACCTCAGCGTGCAAAATGCTTCTGCAACACTTGTGTTAATGTCGATTTGATATTTGGTAACGAAATCGTGGAATTTTTTGAACGATCTGTGCGCTTAAGATGTATCAACAGCGGTGGAGGTATACGAAATGAAATCGATGCCCGTATCTCCAAGGCTAATGCGATACTACTGTAGAACAGAGAGATATCTCTCTCAGCCTTAGAGGTCACTTATATAAGGCGACAATGAGGACTGTATTATCCTACGACTGTGGAACATGGCCGCTCGTGGTGATAGAAGACGTGGGCCGTCTTCAGGTATTTGACTATCGATGTCTGCGTTCGATCGATCAGTACGTGTAATCTGTGAACAAGTTGGGAAGCCGATATTTGGTAACGATTATCGGGCGGGTTTTTGTTCAGTCTTTAAGTTTCCACAGACTTAGCTAATTGGGCCGTATGCTATGAATATCAGTTAGTTGTCTGCCACACCGAACATTATTTGTCGATGCGGCAGCTGATTGATGTAGGATGCGAGTTGGAGAGATGATGACCTGGTGCAGAGAAATAAGGTTGTTGACCAAGTTGTCGGGGTTTGTCTCCCAGGCTTGGACTCTTACGACTCATGGAGAGGATGTCCGGAGATACCAGGTGAGATGGTGGCTAAGCGCGCTAACTGGAGTGAATGTTGTCAATGTTTGGCCAAGTTGTTTATGAGGTACGGGCACTTAACGACGTGAGGCAGTAAAGGCCGTACATTCTCCCATGCATTACCCGGTTATGTTTTTTCTTACAGGCTATCTCGTTGGAGTCTGAACGTATTCGGGTGTTTAAGGACTATCTTATCTCGTTGGATTCTGCGGCGGCGGCTGCAGCGGCAGCAGCAGCTGATAGTGAAAAATCTCGTCGTGGAGGTCGCAAAGAAAAACACCATCACAAGTTAGTGCGGTTGACATTGTTCCTTTCTCGAATACCTTTTCCCGTGCAAACATAATCTTGTGTAGCTGCGGATACCTGTTTCTGAACCACCTTGGAACAGTGACCTAAGAATGCCTGCGTTCATGCGCCATCACATTTGACCTGCAATTTATCACTTTTGATTTTTACATGCTATTAGACTAAGACTGTGGAGCGCGTAATGCTGAAACATGGCTCGTATCTATCAAACGTGTGGGCTTTGGATTTTTCCAAGTCGAGTTTTCAACCAGTACAGAAAGTATGCGTTGCCCACTTTTGACAGTAGCATTCAGTATGTAAGCACTCCACATACTAGATGGAACACCATGGAGTGATATCACCAGCTGTCTTCGATCCTTACGAAGGACGTATCGACAAACCGTTTTACTAAACCAATCTACTTTAGACTTCGAACTGTTTTCACCCCCGCCCCTCCCAGTGAAATATTGCTTTATCAGAAGGCTGGTTAACATGTTTAGTTAGATACCTGTTCCAAACTGCCTAAACTGGAATTATTTCTTAAGTTCATATTGCAAAACCTTGGGTTAGTCGAATCGCGTAGCGCTTTGTCAACTGGCTTGATCCTTGAGCTTAACGAGTTTTTTAGTTAACCTCGACACCCGAGGAGTCATCTTTGATACCGATAATCTCAAACATGCACAATTAACAATGTCCAGACAATCTCTATTTCTCATTAGCATGCGGTTCGTTACGCCAGATCTTCGTTCATCAAGGTAAGATGGACAGATACTTTTGAACATTTCTGGTTTTCCTCATTCTGTTTCGCATTTTACTTGCTGTTTCAATCACATGACTTGACTATCCCGGTTGTTGAACATCTGTTCCGATTTTTTACCGTTGTAAAGCTCGCCGATCTCTTCCTGTGAAGATCCTCTCACCACTTAAAGGTTTCGTTTAAGTGTATTTATTCATGTTATACACCGTGGACAGTGTTAATCTGTTACTGGTACAATGAAGCCGCACTACAAACAACCAACATTATATTGTCACACTTTGTCTTTTCGCTAGCTCCCCGTCAAAAGTTCGTCGTCATCAACCAATTCAGTAATGCAGTGATAATCAATTCCTAACCGAAATGGGAGAGTACAGATATACAACAACGTTAATCACATGCAATATTTATGATATAATACTTTGAAAAACACTAAGAATACAGTTAGGTGCGCGATAAACGTAACCATCTACCTACTTTGTGACCGCATTCTGAATAGGTAATTGCTCAGTAATGTGCTTTATATACTACTCCTATATTGACCACAACAACGTATATACACATCTCGAGTAATCGCTCGACTGTTCGACCTGTTACATAATAACTGGTTGGTTTTGCTAGATCGAACGCGTGCAGTCAGTGTGAATGGACTAATGGAAGGCGATCATTAGTCGATCATTATCCACATCTCTCATCTGTCTGCTGATCCAGGAAATGTCAGTTGGTCAGTTGCTTCCCTAATTTTCCAAACGTCCCTCTCCACAATAGGTAGATACTCATTCACGCTCGTTAAGAAATGCTGCCTAGGTTGTAAAGAAACTTTAATAAAATTAACGAAATACGATAGTGAACACAGGAAAGGTAGGGTACGTATATTGGTGAAGTCGAATATTTGAATGATTATGGCGTGGTCAAGAGGAGTAAAATGAAGATATACCGTTCGCCAAATGAACGGTAAACGGCGCATCGGATTTTCATCACTAAGAAACACCGAAACGAACACTGACTGTATAATCAAACTATGGTCTGTTGGTTACAATGATTAGTGTGTAAGTATGCACCAACCCATTTGTTGTGTATGTGGGCTGGACAACAGTACAAACGAGAGTGACAAACTTTGACAACCGCCTCACGACAGTCCGACACGTCACTGAACACTGGACCGTACAACGGCTCCGAATAAAGCAACCAGCAGAATTCACGATAATTATAGCAACCAATAAAATGACACTTTTGGCAAAATGCATGAGATGCACGTAACAAGGAAAGAACAGAACACCCGAACATTGTTGAAAAAATACAGGGACGCCTCTAAGGAGTACAATCATGCTGATAACTTGGTTTGGAGAAATTTTGCCTTCGTCTAAGGAGGCTTTTTTCCAAAGAAAATATAATTGATCCTCAAGCCTGCCTGCTGTTAGCGTATGTGGTGCCGTTTTACAGAAGGTACACTGGGTACGTTGCCAAACAGAACAGTTCAGAAGGAGCGGTATAGTTACGATTACATCTGTTGGGGTGACCGATAGTGTTGTTTACCTCCCAGTTGGCATTAACACCTGAACTTACCGCTTCTGAATTCTTGACACGTGAGCCTGAGTTAGCATTTTTCTATTCGATCCGATCCTACAAGTAGAGTTCTAACGTTTGTTATTTAAGTCCTACCTAACTAAGTATTTTGATAGCGCAGGTTCTAGCTATATAGAGTGGGTTATTTGCTTTCAGCTGTAACAACCCACAGGCAGCTTAACACGTTTTGAGGAGGTTCGCGATATCATTTTGTTGGTACGAAATGTGCCGTACACTCTGGAAGTCAAGGTACTAATCCAAGGTGGACAGGAATCTGTACATGTGTGTACATAACGATGGTGTATTAGAGTTAGCAAATGGTTTTGTACACCTGGGTAGTCGTAAATGTGCTAACGGAAGTGTGAATAAAGCGGTTACCAGTCTTGTTTCGAAGGACAGAATAGTTTCTGGTAGCTTTCTCCATCTGTGAAGATAGGAATACTAGAACTTTTCCACGAAATTTGTGAATGTATTTTAAATCCATGCGTCTCACCCTGTTTGACGCCTAAAAATGAAAGATGTTCAACATTCATCCCTCACTGTTTGGTGTGTGTTGTGGTGAACAACGAGACGACTGCTTAAGGCCAGTAACCTGAATATATCTGTTTTTAATTAGGTTTGGTCGTTAATTTCGTTGGCTGAGTTATGTGTTTCGTTTAACACTGCACCGCTTACTTCGCTGAACCTTATCTACGGAGCCTCGGATCGAGTTGAACAATAAGCATGACGATTAGACAGCGGTTTGAAGCAGCTGACTTCACATCTTTCCCCAGTGGATCTCAAAGGACTCTGCACATCTTCATTTAGAGGTGCCAACAGATGTGATCCAAAATACATACTTATATATGACTTGTAGATTTTGTATAACTTGTTTCATTGATTCATCTTTTCTGTTCACATTTTCACATTCAAGTCCTTAAATTAGTTATTTCTTGTTACTTGTTTACCTACATAAACAGGTTGTGAAAGTTTTTTTGTGTGTTGGTGCTACTTGTGAATTGATGTGTCTTAATCGATTGACCATCACAAACAGGTTTGTGTGCATGAACACGATTTCAGGTCACAACTGAGTCTGAAAGGTTGACCCATTTTCAGTATTAAGAATGTTCATCTGTCTTTCGGATTGGCATGTGTGCTTATTTCTTAGATTTGAATACATGTCAACTGAGACGTGTGTGATTTTTCAAATTAATTGAATTATGTTATTCCTCCGTAGCCTTTGTTTTATTGCTATTGGTACACTATCTTTCTGACCAGATGATTCTATTGTTTTTCTCCTGTAAGCCATTTTAATCTCTGTGAGTTTGTATCGTTCCGCTTCACGTATTATTTCACTAGTCACAATAAGCAATGATTTTTTTCCGCCTTCTCAGAACGGACATGATGGAGGCACCAGAACAGCGAAAACGAACCAAAGACAGAAAACGAGTTGCTTCCAGCTCCCCGAACCCATCTGAGGCCAGCGCCAACCGTCAATCCGATGTTGATTTGGGTACAACTGATTCTAGCAAGCGTAAGCATCGTAAGTCCAAAAAGTCGAAACGCAAAAAGTCCAAGCATCACAAACACCACAAACAGTCCAGTAGTCACAGACCGGGTGATGAAGAGTTGGAAGAAGGCGAAGCTGCGGATGATGACGATGAGGAAGACGATGAAGCGGCTGCCGCTGAAGACCGCGAAAATCGCCGCAGCCGCAAAAAGCATCGCCGTGCTCAATCCTCTGACCCGGAAGACGGGGAGGAGGTCGACAGTGTCAGTGAAGATGAGGTTTATGAGCGGGAGTCTAAACGCAAACGTCGTTGATAAGTGCGTGTGCAACCTCTTCCTTGCAATTTCCCTATCCCCTTGCATACATTTGTAACTGGTTAATCGGGGCTTTTATATAATTTGTTGTGTTGATGGTCGTTCTTTCTTATACCCAGGTTATTTAGTGATCGAAGTCGTCAGCAGTTTGAACCGTTGTGTTCGAGTGAATTCTGTCTAGTCTAGTCCGTGAACATACTGTCTAGCCTTTACCAGGTGATTACCCATCCGATTGTTCAACTTTGAGGCCTGCTGTTATGGCGGTTGTATTTGTAAAGCCTATGAGTTACCTGCTGTGTTCTTGTGACATTCATCATCGATTACACCTTTGTTCGGTTGTGAAATCTCATCACAATTTGAGACAACCTGTAGTACATCTTACTGACCTGTCATGTTTTCGTAATACCTTACAATTTTGAGGACATCTTGTAGGTTTTTGATAAAAGAAGTGTGGAATCACGGAGGGTTTTAGTAGCAGGTTGACGACATGGAAAAATATTTTTCGTTTGTTGACGTGTCTCCCTTGTAAGTTCACGTCAACTCAAGCCAGTAATATGCTGTATGCCTCCTGAGAGGTAGCTTCTCAACTTTTATTTCATATACGCCCACCTTCGGTGAGTAGAGAAAAATTAACTAAGTTTGCTTATACCTTAAAATAATAAGTATAACTATGAGACTCGAGGAAAGATGGTGGATACAGTCTACAACGATTATAAGGTGTTCTGTTAATTTACTGTTACCATCTAGAACACATTAAACTGCGGGCTCTGACACGTAGTCAGCCCAGAGTAGAATGAGAACACGTGTCGCAAATAGCTCGTAGCTTTATCGAACACGAAAGAATGACTCATATTAACGATGTGACATAGATAGGCAAATAATGACAATCGATTGTGTGGGTAACACTATTGGATCGCTCGGGCCCAGGGTGAGAGAGAGCGGGGCACACGCGTGCACGGGCACACAGGTGGCGTGTGGACAACGGCAGGCGCGGATGCCACATTTCTTCCCCCTCTAATTTGGCTTGGTTTCACCAATTTGGAAACGTTCCACTGGTTTGCGTGTCCTACACGATCGGCGACAAACCTCTACATCTGGATGTTGTTCCGGTAACGGGTTCTCCTCCCTAGGAGAATCGTGGTTCGGGTCATAGTCCGGGGTTGATACTTCTGGCGTGGTGGACACCGGGCGAGGATGCACGTGGTCTTTGCGTCTTGTGATGTTCCGGCCATCTTGTAGGACGATTTCAGTAGTCTGGCTGTTTTCGCCTTGATTTGTCTGGGTTTCCAACCTTCTTCATGAGGTAATTTTACATAGATTGGATCAGTCACATTTAAATCGCGATCATATGATCTCCAGTCGTACAATATTTTCGCCTTTTTCCGTCTGTCTTCAATTCTGAGACGAATATTCGGGAAAAGTATTTTCAAACTAGTACGTAACTTCCGGTTAAACATCAGCTCGGCTGGACTTTTCCCGGTAGTTTCAGTTGGAGTCGTGCGATATGCGAAAAAGAGTTTTTCCAGCTTTGTTTCCACCGGTGCTGGAAACTGTTTCTTTAGTCCACTTTTAACTGTTTGCACTGCACGTTCCGCTAGCCCATTTGACGTTGGATGATAATGAACAGTCTTCACATGTCAGATCCCATTGTTCGTTATGAACTCCTGAAATTCTTTACTGGTAAATTTGGTGCTATTTTCATACGATAGTTTGAGGAGTTCCAAATCTGCGGAAACAATTCCGTAAACACGAAACGGTGGTTTCTGTTGTAGCATATGTTACTGGATAAACTTCAGTCCACTTCGAATAAGCATGGATAACTAATAAACACATTTTTTGCTCCGCTGAACCAAAACAGTCTATGTGAACACGCTCCCAAGGTGTATCCAGCCATCCCCAAGGACTCAATGGGACGGGAGCATTCCTTTGAGTAGTTTGGCAGGTTTCACAGCTACGAATCAATCCTTGTCGATGTTCGGCCACCATACATAACTTCTAGCTAAGGCTTTCATGCGACTGATACCTAGGTGATTGTCGTGTGCTTCATTGAGGATATTTCTTCGAAACTGGCAGAATACTGACCCCAAGAACAAGCAGCCCTCTTCCAGGCTAAATTCCATACGGCGACTGAAATAAGGCGCTAATTGATCATCCCTACCCGTTGGTTAGCCCCGAGGAACAAATCGTTTAACTTTGGACAAAAGGAAATCCTGTTCTGGTCCACGACTGATATCGTTACTGGATACTGCCTGCTTGTTCAGGTACTGCATCAAATGAATTAGTTCAGTGGACCCCCACGAATTTTCCGGGGTGTCACTCAGGGACATTCGACTGAGAGCATCCGCAAACTGATTTGCTTTACCCGGAATATGGGAAATTGTGTAATTATAAGCAGACAGAAGAAGTAACTAGCGTTGCATTCGCGGCAACGCTATTTGATTGATTCCTTTTTTTTCCGAGGAGAGACACCAGAGGGTTATGGCCCGTGTATATATCGAAGGCTCTTCCCCAAATATACTGGTGAAACTGTTTCACACCAAAGATTACAGCTAAAGCTTTCTTGTCTAACTGTGCGTATTTCTTTTCAGCTGGGGCTAGACTGCGAGGAGCGAATGCAATTGGTTTCTCAGTTGAATCCTCCATTCTGTGACTTGGTACAGCACCGACATCCATGGCGAGGCGTCATAGCGAATAGTTATGAGTTTAGTGGGGTCGTAATGAACTAATAAGCTGGATTTGCTTATCTCCTTTTTAGTGTCAAATGCCAATTGTTCCTTAGATGCCCAGTGCCATTCCTCAGTAAATTGTACAAAGGTGCCAGGACAGTTGAAATTTTTGGAATGAAACGACTATAATGAGTAATCCTGTTAATGAAGGTTTGCAACTCACCAACGTTTCGGGGGGCTTGCGCATCTATAATCGGTCTGATTTTTTCCCGTGCTGGATATTGTCCACGCTTATCCAACCGAAAACCAAGATACTGTATATCATCGGCTTGGAATGCACATTTTCCCTTTTTTAACTTTAGGCCATTTTCTTGTGAACGCTTTAACACCAACTCGAGTGTTTCCAAATGTTCCCTATCCAAACGTCCGAAAATAAGAATATCACCCAAGTAAGCACATACACTTGGAATATCTTTCATTAAGTTATCAATAATGCGTCGAAAAATTGCCGGAGTAGAGTGGATGCTGAACGGCAAGCGGTTATACTGAAATAATCTCATGTGCCTATTGATTGTTGTAAATTTCTTTGACTCTGGGTCAAGTTCGATTTGTGAATACGCATAACTCAAATCCAATTTGGAAAACTTTTCTCCGTGGCACGATGTAGCATGTAAATTTTCTATTTTTAGAATGGGGTAGTGTTCCATGATAGCGGCCTGATTCAGTCAATTTGTGATTTCCACATATAAGAACGGAACCATCTGGTTTCTGCACTGGCACGCCAGTGTACGAGCCTTATACAATTTAGCCGGGGTATCCTACCCCATTACAATAGTGGTCTGGAAATCCTTCAGCTTCACCAGCTCGTTTTCGTCGAACACAGACGGGAATTTCCGGAGTAGTACCGGAAGGTCGTTGTGGCTATTCACTCGTCTGAGAGATAGGAGTAGATCTGGCGTGAGTTTAAACCAATTTCGAACCAACCTATTTAGGCTTTTGTTATTGACGACCTGCGCAGGTAGACTGAGTCCTCGTTCGGCGTCTCACTTCCACGTTATAGGTACCGTAACATCGATCGCCTCTCCTGTATATAATCGCAACGTGGCTGCCGCTGGAACCAATGGAATTGATTTTGGCAGTATGCGCCTTTTAATGAGTATCACTGAAGCTCTTACGTCAATTTCCAGACAAACGTTGCGGCCTTCCATGTTAAAATTGACTGTATAAGGAGATACTACTGCAAGAAACGTTGCTGAGGTTTGTGAAATCAAGTAGTATATTGATTCTTCATGATCTTCAGTCGATCGTACCGCTGGAGGTTTAGAGCGGAAATCGGAAGATTGCGCTTGGCATACGCTTGCAATGTGGCCAATTTTTCCACACGGGCACGTCTACAGTTTGTGACGGCAATCCGTCACAGCCTCATGTTTTTCAGCGGAGATGTATTACTGTTGTGACCGCAATCGATGCGTGGCCTGAGAATTCGTTTATTGCGCAAACTCCTGTACAGGTCATGTCAAAAATTGGACCACAAACGCGTACACTCATTTGCACGTCAGACATGCCTTCGTAGGACTTCTGCCGTTGCGCGTACCTACTATTCCGATAGTCTCTTCTTGTCTGTCGTCTTCCTAGCGTTTAGAGCCTGCTCCTGAATATCGCCTGTGAGTAACATACTACTTGAGAGTAGTATATTACTCACAACGAGACTGCCTGTCATACAACATTCCGTGTAATCAAATGTGCATTATCTGGGGCTGTAGAAGGTTGGTATAAGGTGAGCTGTTCTGTTATGTTCTCCCGTTGCCTCGCAATAGAACATGCATGGTCCCAATTTTATTTTTGACTCCTCTTCGGACAGCAGTCGTTTTCTGATTTTAGTGTCTTGGACACCCACTAGTAAACACTGAATCGCCATAGTTTCTTCAAATTTTGTGGGCGTAACTTTATTTTAACGACAGTCAGAAATGGTCTGCTGGATGCAAGCGATAAAATCATAAACATTTCCCCCCGAATATTGAAGAAGTTGGTGGAGATTCATTCGGGTTGTGAACACGTGTTGGCCTAATCCCCACAGGTCGTCAGTACATCAGGCAAGGACGTTCTGTCATGTATACGAAGTGTGTCAAAATCACGTTGACCCTCAGATCCCAGACACTGTCTGAGTAATTTAACTTTTTGTGATACGTTGAGGCTGGTGGTTGGATTTAATGCTGTATGTAGTTCCAGATAACCCTTAAAACATCGCTTCCAGCGCGTTCACACTGATAATGGGAGTTTCGAACCAGCGTATCTCCAAAAATAATCCGGAGGTATGGATGAATTATTCATGATTTTCGGATAACTGTTTAATTCCCGCTCGCTATTCGAAAATAACAATGTTGTGTTTGTACAGATGGCGATCGAAGTAACGAATAACAGAAGACTGGGTGCGTACAACTCAATGTTTGTATCGGAATCCAGTAGAAAATGTAGAGAGGTCCGAATTTCGAGGATGAGTTGTGTCAGATAGTATTTTCTCGAAAAACTGTCCACACATTAAAATATTATGGGTCTTGTATGACAGGAACCATGGCTTGTGAGTAGTATGGCGTGACTCGTGCGCACAGAATCTGAAAGGCAAATCTCAATACTAGGAAGACGAGGGACCAGAAACGACTGCTGGAAATGTTTATATGCACTATGTGTGACGAGGCACCAAGACGAACGACAGTGTACGGCTGCCAAGTGGATGTAGATACACGTCATTCATGCAGAGTAGTGTTCGCGTTTGTTGTCCTGTGCTTTCACATATCTTGTAATGGATTTCGTGCGATGAAAGTCTTCCCATGCTCAGCGTCTTTCACAGTCACAACAATTAAAAACAATAAACTTAACGGGATATTTGCAGGGAATATCACTGGGGCGAATGGGATGTTTCAAAGAGAAGGTAAAATTTACAAGATCCTTCGGTGGCAAGCCTGGTCAACAACATATAGCCAGTACATCTAGTTAAGGAGCACTCAAGCCTTAATAACTCGATCAACCCAATGTTAGCAAATGGAGAGAACCAGAGAGACAGATATAAATTGAAAACCTTCAGACTTTGATGGAAACGAAATTAGCATGATATGAGCAAATTGTGTGGTTGCGCAAATTAATCCGCAGACAGTTAACAAATAACAGTCGATGAAGGGGTCGTTATTCAGATGAAGGGAGGAGCCCGCATATGAAAGTGTTCCGTGGTGTTTGTTTTTCTTGAGCGACAAAATGTCAACATTGTTTTGTCAAGTGCAGACTGTCGAAATCTGACTAACTCGCTAGCTCGGATAAACAATCCTGCAGAGTAAAAGCAGAAAGTCTAGTTGAAAGTTTTATATCCAACTAATATGCGCATATCTGGTTATAAATGTGATGGTCTACTGGCATGGACGCAATATAATAGGGAAATAATAAAGAGGAGATGATTGCGTCTTATATAATATCAGATCCAATGATGAGTGGCGATGTGGCTTAATCATTGATTTCAGTAGGTTGACTTCGTTTTGTAAGGTAATCCTCTTAAAGCTCGATAGTTGAAGTTTGCATTCCAGATTACTTGAGAATTTGATGTGGCATCGCTCTTTCAATAATCCCAGATGCATCACTATTGTAGCGACCTGGAGATTTCACTTGTCTGCCTGCGGTATGATGTGTAAAATAGTTCCAAAACTTATAGTTGCATATTGTACCTAAAATATTAAGAAAGTTCGCATGATGCATGTTGTCCGATTGCTTGCTTGCATGCCACGTGACTACGGCGCGAACCCGAACGCACACGTGTGTCACACACTTCCGGTTTAATCGCTCGTCGACGGCTGATCTCTAGCCTTTCTAGCTAGCTTACGTGTCGGTGCCATTTTCTAGCGCTATAAGGAACCCTCTGTATATTTCGAGTAATAAATATTCAGTTTCTTCTCTCAACGGCCTTTTTTATTTGGCGTCTTGTTAATTCATACCTGTGGAAAACGACTTAGTGCGCCGTGCACTAAATTGGTGGGCCCGTATATTAATCGATTTTCCTCAGAAATTTTGTTTCGGTTCACTATAAATTGGTGATCCCGAGTTATAATCATTTTTGTGTCGGTTCACTATAAACTGGTGAACTTGTTCAAATAATTTTTTTCCACAGGTCTAACTGAGTCACTATTTTTTTTAATATTTCATATATACTTGCCTTTTTTTTTAACTTGATTCATCATCCATTCCACTATAATAGATGCTCAGCCGTACGTTTTGCCAGACGCTTCGGTCAGTGCACTAGCCGTACCATTCGCACCATTTCGAGAGAACAATCCTAAGTCGTGGTTTGCCCAGTTAGAAGCCACATTCGCGCTACGGCATACTAGTTCAGAGTTAACCCGTTTCCACCACGTAGTTGCGGCACTGCCACCTCACGTCATTGACATGGTGGACGATATTCTGGAGTTACCGGACTCCACGAAACCTTACGAGCAACTCAAACTAGCCGTAATTAAACGTTTTGGTTTGTCAGAACGCCAACGTATTTCTCAGCTTTTGAGTGCTACTGAGCTCGGTGACCATAAACCATTGCAGCTCCTTCGTCACATGCAACGGTTTGCAGGTACGACACAGGTAGAAGAGGCTCTTCTTAAAGAGATGTTTGCCCAAGTATATGCAAAGCATCCTTAGCGCAAACCCGTCAGCAACCTTGTCAACTTTAGCCGACACAGTCGACCGGATTGAGGAAACATACGGCACCACTGTTTCACAACTCGTTTCGAGTAGTCAGGGCGCGATTGCCACTTTGACTGCTCAAGTAGCTAGCCTTACTCAGCAAATTCAGGCTTTAACGACGCAGTGCTCGACTACACCCACTCG
>JTDE01001318.1:15205-39537 GCA_014338405.1 Paragonimus skrjabini miyazakii | reverse complement strand
GGCGCCATGTTCGTCGAGAAGTATTCCGCCGCATACTGAGGGCAACCGCTCTGCGATAGAATAAAAAATGGAAGCACTGTGGGCCGAAGTCGCAGCTTTGCGTCGCGATTTTAGCAGAATCCCTTTAGGTCGTCCTGCCCGTCGCCGATTCAGCAGATCATTCAAGCGCACAACGACGCCGGAAACCGACGGTTACTGTTGATATCACCAATTTTTGGGCAATCGATCCACTACGTACGTTAAACCGTGTACTTATAGGCAGACCGAGCGGGGCAACTTCCATGCTGGCCCGTAATGGCCACTAACGTCGTAGGCGTCGCACCTTGTCGCCTTGTGTTTGTAAAGGATGTGGAAACCGGAGACACGTTCTCGGTAGATACCGGGGCGCAGGTTAGCGTGTTTCCGTCTACAAAAGACGAAGTGCCAATCCCCTGCAGCCCACAGCTCCGCGCTGCAAATGGTATGCCTATAACCACATATGGACAGCGGTCCTTAACGCTTAATTTAGGCCTCCGGCGGACATTCCGCTGCGTGTTTACAAGTGCCACCGTGCCTTTCGCCATCGTCGACATCGATCTTCTGCGGCATTTCGACCTTCTGATCGATACGAGACGCCGACTATTTATCGATTCCAGCACTAAGCTAAGCATACCCGGCACGCACGCAACATTTGCAGCTATAACACCCACATATGCCCATACCACTGTCCCTAGGCAATTCGTGGATCTCTTTACTGAATTCCCGCGGCTCGTTCGCACATCGAACGACATTCCAACAGTGATCTCCAATGTCACTCATCACATCGACACGAAGAAGCTCCTCGTCTCAGCACGGCCTCGCCGGTTGGCTCCCGACAAACTAAAACTCGCCAGGGCATAGCTCCAGCACATGCTCGAGCTCGGAATAGTACGCCCTTCCGAGATTTCATGGGACTTACCGCTGCATATGGTCCCCGAAAAGTCAGGTGATTGGCGCCCATGCAGCGATTACCTCGGGCTTAACAAAGCAACCGTCCCTGAAAAATACTCAATCCCGCACATGCAGGATTTAACTACTTGATCAAGTGCAAAAACCATATTCAGCAAGATAGACCTAGTACGAGCTTATCACCAAAGTCTGGTAGCCAAAGACGATATCCCCATAACCGCAGTAATAACTCTTTTCGGCCTTTTTGAGTTTCTTCGAATGCCGTTTGGTTTGAGCAATCCAGCTCAAACTTTTCAAGGCTTTATTCATGAAGTAACTCGCGGTTCGGACTATGTCTACCCTTATCCAAATGATATTTTAGTTGCTAGCATTTCACAGGAAGAACACCTCACGCATCTCCGCATTCTATTGGAACGTTTGACCCAACACGGCGTCACAGTTGATTCCACTAAGTGCGGACTAGTTAAGGTCACAATAAAATTTCTTGGTCACAAAATCTCAGAAAAGGGAATTGTCGCACTAGTGGATAAGGTGTAAGTCATCCGTGCATATCCCGAGCCAAGTTCCTTTAAGCAGCTTCGTCGTTTTAGTGGTTTGGTCAACTTCTACCGACGTTTCATACCTCACTGTGCGTATGGAATGTAGCCAATGACCGATCTTCTCCGTGGAGGTGAATTCGAATTCCAGTTCACCGAGGCTACACGCACTGCTTTCGTTGAGCTCAAGGATGCAGTCGCCGACATAGCTCTCCTTGCTCATCTTGATCCGAACGCACCACTGTCATTCGTAACCGACGCTTCCAATACATCTGTCGGCACTGTGTTACAGGAATTCGTTGGTAATCAGTGGCAACCCTTAGTTTTCTTCAACGAGCACTTACAACCTGGGGAATCTCGCTACAGTATGTTTGGTTGAGAGTTATTAGCGAGCTACTTAGGCATCCGCCATTTCCGGCATTTGGTAGAAGGCAGGACCTTCACGGTTTATACTGATCATAAACCGTTAATCTATTCTTTAAACACTTCATCCGACAGGCATTCCCCAAGGGAACTTAGGCACCTGGACTATATCTCTCAGTTTACGACGGATATACGACATGTCTCAGGTACCGAAAATACTGTTGTGGACGCTCTTTCACACGTCCATAACCTCAGCGCATCAGCTGACAGTGGCATTGGTTTGGCAGCCGTGGCTGCCGAGCAAGTCACTGACACTGAGATCGAGCATCTTCGTCAGAAGAGGTCTCTAAAAATCCTACCCAAACCTCTGACATCGTCAGAGAGAAGAATTCTCTGCAACACTTCCAAGGGCACACCTCGACCTCTAGTGCCAGCAAAAATCGTTCCGTCTCCGGAACCCCCTGCAACTCCCGCAACCAAAACCTCTGCTCCCTCTACCTATTGGCATAATCGACTTGGTAGGGAGTTCCGCAGGCTAGTATGTTTTGCAGAGTATGTTAACTTTTCTTATTTTCGGAAATGGTGTTTTCCAATATAACATGCACATTAGTACAAAAACAAATAGACAAAAATCGTTGTTTTGACTCCCATGCCTTTTCAGTTTTCTGATGCCTTACCAGGTCCGCAAATTAAACAGCGTTGTTCTGGACCAGGTTTATTTGTGTGCTAACCCTTTTCATTCTTGAGTCTATCAACTTTAGACAGGAACACAAGAGTAAGAAAAAACCGAAGGCATTCACTCAAAATCACGAAGTCCGGTAAGTCGTTGGCCGTGAAATTATTTAGTCGGCCGGAAACTTTGATACGCTGGGTATACCTTCTCCGCCAGTCGTGCGGGCACTTCACTACGTTTTCTCTTTTTCAGATTATCAGCACAAGGTGCATGGAGAGAAAACTCCAGCTATTTATCGTACAGCATAAGACAAAACTACCCCATTTACTCTCAAGAGTTTTGAGGGTTGTACAGCACGTTGCGATACAGAAGAAACGCACGAAAAACGAAATAATTGAAATAAAAGTATGGCAATTATCCGTTTCACGGGATTCGCCTTCAAGGTCGTTCAAAGTCAAAACGGCCCTTTTGGCGCGAATCCTTGATTTTTAAATATCATTTGAAATTTTACTGTGGTAAGTTCAGACAAAGTACCTATAGTATATCAACTGTATATGAGCTGCGTTAATGGAGAAATTAGAATACATCGGATTAAGTCCAAAAAGTTCTGGTTTGGTGATTAAAAACTTCCCAATTTTTCATGCCTTATAAATACGATTGTTGCCATTTTCGAAATGGAATACGTCGTCCTATAGTCTAAGAGTGCTTCATTTTGCGGCGTTTACAAGATATGGTCGGAATGGGAATATACAACCATACAATGTTGACACTGCTTTTCAACAAGAACAGTAACACGTTCAATAGTGAAACATATATGGAAACATTTCAAGCGTCCTTGTTTATGCAACGTGTGTACTATTTCTCCTTGTTTGCAAGATTTCAGGTGGATACTGGTCGATGAGACCTTGTTTTTAGAAATGGTTGGAATTGACGCAATCATATGGTTGTGTCCATCTTCGGTAAATATGGAACGACGTAAGAAAAGGGTATCATGTCCCACTCTATCATCGATAATCTTCAGAAGTAAATTCTATTCATTCTACTACATTGTTTCAAATTAGATTGGGGTCGTGTGGCGTTTATACAGAACAATATATGGAAACAGATGAAATCAAGCTGCTTGCCTATCACCGGGATGAGTACTTCTCAGCCAGTCACACTATGATATCTAGAACACCAAGTATCTGTCGCGGTGCAGAAATCTAGTTCAATCAATATGACAGTCAACGCGATCAAAGATGATAATTACCATTTACCCCAACCGATTCAAATAAAGGTTTTCCACCACTTCCCGTATGTATTCGTACTCGAAAGTGTTCATGTTAAGAGTAGTTGGAAGGGAGCGGTTACTAGTGTGAACATATACTGCATACGACCTAGAAGGCGAATCCCGTGAAACGGATAATTATCATACTATTGGTAGTTGCATTCACTTGTTCATTTTCGATGATCTTGGCTTTTTGCCTACTTTTGTTTCAGTCAACCTACCTCATTTGTAGTATCCTTCCCGGTGCTACAAACAAAACTCGCTTCGTGCCCCGCTAGCTTGACGTACCTTCTCTGTATTCTTTATTTTCCAGGGTCGACACCAATACACTAGGGTCAACGCGCTGAGTCCTTGCTTTTCATTGTCGATTGGTTTTCGACAGTGACTACAGACTGGGTGTTAATCTGTTGGACTAGCTCCAACACAGTACCTTTTTGTCAGGCTCATGACTGTTATGATGATTATGATGACGACTAACGAGGACAGAACATTCGACAAAACCGACGTTACGGTTCCAAGACGCTGAGCACAAGTATTCCTTGAGATGGAGACGATGGACGAACAGAGGCGATGAACCCGTCGAACTCATTCAAGTTGACCCTTGGAAACAGCCCTGTGGTTGAACCCAACGATCTTTAAGGAGAGATGTTAGGGAATCTGCTTTTTATGCTATCAGAAGGAGCAGAAATCTTGTGAACAGTCGAGAGGTAAACTCAGCTATTTCTTACTTGTTCAATCTTTATTCTGCTATGCTCATATGGGGAGATGATTGCGCCCTATATAATATTAGATCCAATGACGAATGGCGATGTGGCTTAATCAGTTATTTGAGTGGATTAATAATAATAATAATAATGGTATATTTCTCAACGCATTTGTGAGAAATACGCTCAGAAAGCGTGATCAGTATACACATAGTAACGTGAAACGCATACCATACTCAAAATTGTTAATTGTACAATACACCAATTATGGAAATAAAGTTACAAAACAGACATAATAGTAGAGGAAAATGTTAGTTTATGAAGAAGCATTTAGCTAACATGTTTCTAAATCGACAGTTCTCAAAATGTTCAATGTTCGGTAAAAAATGCTGAGTAGTTACATCAATTCTTGCTTCACAAGGTTAATGTTGGCCTCATGTTCAAGGTCATGCCAGAAAAAAGATTTTTCAGGATGGAGAAACTGAACAGTCGAAGACTTCGATTCGTAAGATAATCCTCTTAAAACTCGACAGTTGAAGTTTGCATTCCAGAGTACTTGAGAATTTGATGTGGCATCGCTCTTTCAATAATCCTAAATGCATCACTGTGTCCTAAGAAACATACTGATATCGCCTGGTTTTCCATCACACGATCATGGAATGGACTACTTTAAACAGGCTAGAAAATCAAGCATTGATTATGAATGACGGTAGTCACATTGAATGAGGTCTATGATTTTTTAGGGAGTCCATGTTTTCGCCTAGAACAGCCTCGTTCCTCGAGGAAACGATTTCGTTCACTCAGAACGAGCGGATATGTCATTAGCAGTCAAGGTCTAACCCCCGTTATTTCGCTATGTTTACTGGTGGCTAGGTGAACGCAACTATTATTTCCGGCAACTGTTTTTCACTTTTTGTGATTCGAGAATGTTCGTATGCCGCTACGCACCACATATATACCCTTTATTTTTCTGCTTGTCGCACGCGTTATTAGAGTGGGTCAAAGTTGCTTATTGCACGCGTTTTTTTGGTTTTTCTTGGGAGCGATTAACGTGGACAGTCTCGTTATTTTCGGGACCAAGATTCTCCGTGTTAATTATTACGAGGAGGAGAATGCAATTTCTGTCATGCGCATTACTATATCTTGGACGAACCAGCGTGTTGTTTTGAAGGTTTACAAACAAAATCCCTGTGAGCTTCTACTTTGACAACAATGAGTTTTGTTGAAAACATTTCGATACCGTGCTTGTGTAGGGGATCGGGTGAAACATGGAGGTCCTTATTTTAGGAATTGTTTCAACGTGTGATACCCTCAAACAGTCGACAGTTTTGCACTGTGTTAAGCATTCAGCCTATAACGCGAACGAATAACAATGCAGAACGATAATACAGCGGATCGACAAACGAACTTCCGACGTTGGCCGTACATTCGAATGCGCGGACTACTTGTCGGTATCCCGAATCGTTCAAACAAACAAACGAAGGTTCGAAACAAGAGAAGTACAAATGACAGTGGTTGCCACAGCATAGTCAGAAACTGACAAACAAGGTCGCTACATTGTTCGTTATCTGGTTTTCTGGTTCAACCATTGCGGAGAACAAAAACGATTATGGGTGCAGTAACGATCCAATCCCCTAGGATATGGCGACCTCGATTAATAGCTAGTTTTCTTTCACAGACTCGTTTCAGTGTATGTAAACCCGGTGAAGCGCTTTTTTGGAGAATGTACCTAACGTTAGTTTCATTGGTTATTTGTTGACACATTTACACGTAGCTTTGTTTTCCATTTTATTACTGAGTGCGTGTGTACGTACTTTATTTTCGCTTCATTTCGCCGCGGCTCAGAAAAAACTGCCGACGATATGAGTGGTTACCATTTTTGAACATTGAACACACCTTGTGGCTTAGGTACTTAGAGACGGATTTCTCCAGCCTATGCGTCACCGCGGATCATGCGAAATTTAGCCAGCTTTTGCCCGGCTTTCCTGAGAGCTCACAGTGCAATTTCGTAACCTACTCTTCAGCTTATCCACTGAGTATAAGTATGAAGTACTTGAGAAGGATGTCTTCAAACGGATCACACCATCTGATAGCCGAGGGCTACAATTATTCAGATATCTACATCTGGGTTGTAAGCAACCGTCTGATTTGTTGCTTCAAATGCAACGATTGTTGGGCCACTTATCCATAAATAGGACAATCCTCATGAACTGGTGGTTGTAGTGTCCTACTGCTAACACGTCCTTGTTGGATACAATGCAACTTATGGACAAAATAAGGGACCGTCATTGTACCTGCTGTTCTTGCTCTATTACTGCGGTGAAAAGCCGAAAATCAGAGGTCCGAGGTTTCCGACGGCTAAATGTTACAGGTAGTATACCGTGCGCCACCAGCAGTTGACTCGCGCACGGTTTGGGCGGAGATTGCAGCCCTCCGAAGGAACTCCGTCCATCTCAAAACATTTTTCTTTCGTTGACCTCGGAATAAATCTCCGCATACGGGTCATTAGACTTCGCGCGAATTGTGTCGGTATCACAACAAGTTCAGCATTCGAAGGGAGCGTTGTCTTATCCCTTGCGAAAACCTCAACCAGAGAGACACCCAAGCCCTTATGTGATGACGAAAAAAACGTGGCCGGTACCCCACTTTAGAGATCGCATTTGTCCTACAACAGACTGTGGCTTAGGTTGCACGCTTCCGTCTGATACCGGATCGGGATTCAGCGTCGTTCCTGTACGATCCAGCAAGGCGATCTCCCATTCTTTACCTACGCTCCGCGCCGACAATATCACACCCGTCCATACGTACGATGAGCGCTCATTTGTGCTTGACCTAGGCCTCAGTGAACACTTCGCTTGCTTTTCGAAGTCTAAACCGTAGTCTCTGCTATTTTAAGGATCTTTTCGGCGTTTCAAATTCATGACCAATACAAAAAGACGAAAACTGATCGATTCCTGCATAAAAGTTGACATCAGCGGCATTTATGCATACATCATCGTACCTCGATCTTCAGCTTAAAATGTCTCAACCCTGTACATTTCTATTTTCTTAGTTTTCACAGCTCTTTCCATCCACGAGAGGGCCACCTCCAGTCACCGACGAGTTCAAACACATGCTCCAGCTTAGCATCATTCCCCTTTGGATAGCCCCTCGACCTCTCTCCTCAATAGTCGGGAGACTAACGTCCATGTGGGGATTATCGCGCACTCAACAACACTACGGCATCGGATAGGTATGCCATCTTGCATATTCAGGGCATCACAGCTAACTTGAAAGAGGTCCGTGTGTTCTTGAAGCTGGATCTGGTTTGCGCGTATCAGAAGATCCCACTTACAGCCGACGATATCGCCAAGACAATGGTGATTACATCATTCGGCTTGTTCGAATTTCTGTACATGCCGCTTAGCCTCCAGAACGCCGCCCAGACGTTCATCGGTTTATCGACGATGTAACAAGGGGCTTTGATTTCGTCCGTCCCTACGTTGATGACCTTCCGGTGACAAACTCCGCCGAAGAGGAGCACTAGGACCATCTGTGAATGCTCTGACCGACTTACTCCGTGGCCATTCCAACGGCGACGTCGAGTTGTCAGAAGCAGCCATCGATTCCCCCAACCCCACCAAAGATGCGCTAGCCGCTACAGTGTTGCTGCATCACTTCGACGCAGACACCACCGGATATTTACGCTTGCCATGTAAGTTTGCCATTTGTGCATGCAGCGAAACTTAATTATTTTGTTCTTCGTTTCCGTGCACACGCTCACCTCCTGGGTCGGTCGAAATTGACAACGCAAACACCGCCTCGCGATCACTGCACTTACCCCAGGGACCTCAACATGCGAATTCCCAACTCCCCCATTCGCTTCAACACCGTAGGTGTGGACACTCGAGTAGGAGCTCGCTAGGACTTGTGGGCACTAGTACCCTCCACATGCGGCGTCTGCCAGCCGCAAAATGGTGCAGCATGGACTAAGCCAGACCAAGGGTGGCTGGTCACAGTTGGTCTTCCCCTAGTTCGAGGGGTTGCGTTCGCAGTACCCTCCTGGAAGGGGACGAGAGCACCCGCAGTGATGGATACAGCAGGGGTAAACGCAAACTAGAACAAAAAGGAAAATGTTGTTGCTGATGCTTGTGTGAAACCCGTTTCTAATTAGCTCCGAACCACTCTATACATTCAGGTTTCGCTCTCTGCACCTCGGCGCCGCATAGTTACCAACATGATTATGCATACATCTACGAATGTAGACTTATTATCACATGTTGGCTTGTAGGGTTATACCCATTCCTTTGAGAACGCATAACAAATTTCACAGTGATGCCGACGTGTTCCAAACAGGTAGCAAACTACATTACTACTTCAAATAAACAGGCCACAACAATACAGGGATTGTCATATCATGGAATAAGCGTTTTCATTTCTGATTAAGTTTTCTTTTAAAGAATTCGACCGAAGTAGCATTGACTACAGACTCAGGCAGCTTGTTCCATGGGTTAATAACCGTGTTCGTGAAAAATTCGGCTCTGATAGATGTATCCGCACGTGGCTTGCCCAGAGACAACGAGTAACCCATTAGTTGAGGCGTTTCTCTGGCTGAGAACAGAGTGCCTGGTGCAATATAGGTGAATTCATACAAAACTTTATGAGTTTTGCTCAGGTCCCCAAGGAGTGGTCAGCATTTTAAAGAAAATATATTGAGTTTTTCCATTTTGGTTGCATGGTTAGTGTCTTTCATACCCTAGAGGCCAACCTTTACACCTTCTCCATACACTATCTCTTTGAAGTGCGAGTTCCGTGACAGAACACAATATTCTAGATGTGGTCTCACGAACGCCTCGTACAGCGGCATAAACACACCATGGTCCTCGGAACAGACTGCTTTCCCAAGTTGAAAAAGGGCCGCCTTAGGCTTCTTTGCGGCAAACGCAGATTGAGCTGCCGGCTTGAAGTTACCACAGAGACCGATATTTAGATTCCTGATTTCATCTACCTGTGTAATCCAGATAGGTTCATTCACCCCCGGTTTAACACCTTGATTTGCCTGACGCGTCTAACTGAGACTTCGGCGAAACTCGGAGCTCGAGGTAAACCGGCATACACCGCCAATCAGCCCAATGCTACGCGATTCCTTCGTTTGAGAACCTCACGGAAAGCTTTTGTCCAACTTCCCCAATTAATTCTACCCACCAACGAACTACCAGCCGCAGCAGCTGATGTCGCGCATGACAGTGTTACATGGAGACCACCAGATTGCAGTCGTCCCAGTCGCTCAGCCTCCGATAAGTGGAAAATTGCCCAATCCAAAGATGAGCGTATGATTCACCTCTGCGGTATGCTCTTCAGTTATCGCGGGCAAAAGGTTATTTCTTCGAAATATCCGCTCCATTAACTTGGTACCTGCTGCAGCAATTTAAATAATCGAAATCTGCATCATAGAATCATATCTGTTTTCATCTGGCCGTTAACTGAGAACGACCTTATCTTTTGTCATTTTCAAAATTCGGTATGATTGTCGTGGTTGTAGTCGACTGCGTATGGCAATGTTAAGGCATGAACGCCGAAATATTTTTATTTTTTATTTTTTAATTCTGTGTTTTACTTCATTTTTGGGAAATGGGTTATTTTGCGGCTTTCAGTACCATGGTTGATAATCGTGAATTTTGCACTTTTTCACTGTTTCAGGGGTGTTTTCTGAGGCACATGTAGGGTACGGACGTTATTTACGTTCGTGGGAGGAGCCGCAGGTCAAAACAGTTCTGAAGTAGAATGAGGTGAGGTGGCATGGTTCCCTGAAAAACATGCAGATTTATTATCGTTGTACGAAATATAAAAGGCGTAAGAGTGTATGTAGGGTGTGAGATGTATCCAGTGGGTTAACCGTTGTTAGGTTTAACAATTCGGTTTTGGAGATGTATGTTGCAGATCACGATTCTATATAGTCCGACAAAATGCCTGTTTGCTTGTGAGCTCTTTTGAGTTAGAGCACAACCATCCTCTCAATCGTCTGCTGTATTGGTCCCATCCTATAAATCGGGACTCAACTTCGGTAAACTGAACGAATGCGGGAGCCTGTTTCAATACAGTACAACAAACACTGACATAAAGCAATATGTAGTGGATGTATACGAGAAGCTTATCACAACCGCTGACGTTGTAAACATCCGCTGTGGGGTATAGCCTGTAATGTCAAGTGGGTTTGTTATGTAAGAATGGTAGCGGGACACCAGAGAACCTCAAGGAAGTGCTGTGAGTGATTAGTACGATAGGTGTGGTGGGCACACCGAAGGGTGAACGCAACAAATACGCGCATACCTACCTTGCGCAACGAACGCGAATTGAACTATTCCGGCTTCTCTCGCATTTTGTGAAGGTGGATGCCATTCACGGAACAAACGGGCGCAAGTAGGTGATTAAGCATTTCCTCATACATACGAAGCTGGGAGTTATATCAGTCTCCAGTAACAAGTGGCATGGGACACGGCTGACCCGTGATGTACGCGTACGTTCATAGTGAGATGTATGTTTTGAGATATGATGGGCGAGTACATTGCGGTGAAAGCGATTGTTATGGATTAGATGGCTGCAAAAGTGTGGATAGCCCGTGTGGTGTTCGGCTACGACACCACGTTATGTCACTTCCATGTACATAACGCCGTTCGTAAGCATGTAAGTGGATAACATTTGTCCGTCGTGTTCGTTAAAAGACGAACTCTTTTCGTAGTCGTTATCTCTTCCATCGAATGGCTACAGTATACACTGAGTAAGGGTAAGTCGAACCTTTACACTGTATGCCGCAGGTTCAAACGTGACTTGCATATCCGCCAAACCGATAGGAAGTTTAAATTATTTTTTGCATCATTGGCTGTGCGTCAGGCCCAAAAGTAGCGTCTCAATTCATGAGCCGTGGCTGGCGGGGTACAACTTGTCAATTCGACGGTTGGTGGTCCCGCAGCTTCGGCCTGTCGCTGAAACCAGCTTCAACCGTCACTGTAAAGCCCCGCATAGTGTACTTGGAGAACTGCATGACTGCGGCATCCGCACGGCTGTAACCTGTTTCAATAGCGTCATTGCTTTTGCCAATAAAATGGTGGAACTTGCCAAGATTAGCTCATCTTTGTACAACGTTTCCACTGGTGCATTCGCAAGCGCTAAGCAACCCAGATGAGTGAAGAGGCCTGAAACAGGATTACCATGTGGACATTGCAGTGAACCGGTACACGTGGACAGCTTTCGCTCTGATCCCCATCAGCTGATTTTTCACTCCGAATGTATCCGAATGGTGGACATAATTGAGTGTCCGGTCTGTGGCAAGTAGCTTCAACTTCAGTCACCTGGTAGGTGCACGTTTTGAATTCCTAATTTTGACAGATTCCTCTATTCCAGCGATTGTTCGCACTCCTCCAGCGATTCTGAGCAACCAAGTCCCGGACATCACCCATAACGGATATCAACTTGGACCGGTCCACGGACAGCGTACCGCTTGCATACTAACAAAAGAAAGCGCGACTCAACATAACCTGGGTATAATGCAAGAAAGCGAGTCCCTTCACATATGCAGACATCAGATTTGATGAACGAGATGATGACGGCCTTATCTGATCCAAGGCTTTAATCATCCGAAAAGACACCCAGAACGCGTGGAAACCAACGGCTACATTTTGCGCTGAAGAAAGGCAGAGGTAGTATGTACTACTTTCCACAGACTTCGAATAGAAAATTCATGTCGACATTCTCAAGTGTTCGTTCCCAGTGAGTTTAGCCGTCCGCCTATGTGTCTCAACAGACCGTATCGTTTGGCATAACTCATAAGTTATAACAAATGGATGGAATAGTTATAAGTATTCAATTATAGAGTGCTGTTTGGCTTAACTCGTAAGCTAAGAACATTGTACGGAACTTTTGTAAGCTTTTAAGCAGGAAGTGCCCCACGATGTAGTCCGTTCAGCAGATCACCTCGTCCGCGGTCCAGCGTACATCACGATTCCATGAAAATGTTTACAACCGTAGTGGAAACGATTGTCTGTGCATGTCGAATATAACTGGAAAATACCGCTAACCTGCCCAATTTCTACGCATAAGCCCACGATGTAATGTTTACTTGCGTATCGTACGTCTGCGGTTTTATAAAAGGCTTAGTCATTATGATTCAGTGGCACTTCGATCATCTGTAGTAGAATCACCCTTCCCTGCCTAATTGCATTCAAATTTCAATAGACGCATTAGTTTCCATGTTTATGACATTGGTTTTTCATTATATTCCACCATTACTTCCCCGAAATAAACCAAAAAGCAACTTTTCGTTATTTTTCCATCAATCTATCCTGTAACGTATAAGCCGGTCGTTTACGCTATGATTGTCCGTTACACCTGCGGACCAATTGTGGAGGAATGTAAAGACGCCGGGGGACAGTGATCTTCCGAGGTAAGAGTTCCAACAACAGTCCTGAAAAAGGACACACCACAGACAGACATGAAACATAGGCCCAGCAAGTAATACACACGACTTACGAAAACGTGAACTAAAACGGCGTCAACAACACAGCAGCACGCTCTGTTATGCAATGCAAATTCAACAGTGCGAGCTTGCTGGTTGTGACCGCACTTAACATCTGTAGTGCTTAAAGCAGATACAGATTCACAGTCGACCGTTCACATGCTGAAAGGCAGAGAGGAACCTTCAAAGAAGGGAGACAGTCGAACAGCGAACACACGGGACAACAGTCACTACTCTGGTTGTCCGTTATAGTCGTGGTCCAACCTTGGGGCGAGATGGAGACACCGGAGAACAGCACTCTTCCGAAGCAGAGGGTTCCGGCCATAGCTCTGACAAAGGGAACAACAAAAACCAAAGGCCCAGTAAGTCATGCACACAACTTACACAAACGAGAGCGGTGCTAAAAATGTTATACGATTCAAATTCAATCTGTGCGCTCTCTCTGGTTTCGACTGCGCACTACACATTATGTCACTGAACTGCCGCACATTTCTTGCTCACGTCTTTAGAGCATTAAAAGAAATCGCTGTCCCAGAAACAGAATTCTATGACCTCAGGAGTGGAGACACGTCACAAAATTATAACACCTTCAGCAACTTAAAAAGCATTTTTGCCTTGAAGACTCCAGAGACATTCACAGTCTAACGAATACAGGCAGTTTTACTCATCGCGATTGCAGAATACTGGCTGGAAACGATGAACGAGCATCTATTTCGTGCCAATGAAACACACAGCAAAGTTGGTAGTGCAGTATATTACGCTCCCACTCCCTTAGGTGCTGTCCAGCTTACCGACGGTGTATTATCCGCGATACCGGAGTTTACCTGGTGCTCCGTAAGAATAGTTAACGCTACCAGGTAGCTGGTGGGTGTTACATATTGCACTGTAAATATCCACCATAACCAAGATGGACCGCTCATTACCAGAGGAAATTCATCAATGTATTCTCATGCCCTTGTAGAGGCAGACGCCAAATGGCTAGGAATCAATGAAAACGTCGGCTCGTATACTGATTCTGCGGTTTCAGAATTCTCCAACACATTCATCTTCTTGGACTCAGGGTAACATGCGCTTATTAACACGTGGAGTAGATTTCGTCACGGCCAATCTCAGCTGGATGACGTTATTTTCGATAAGAAATTGCTGGTCCATTAATTTAGAACAGCGGAGTTCAGCATCCGCAGTGCCACAAAGGTGAATCTACTTCGAACGATAAATTCCCTCACCCTATAGATACCCGTCGCATAAGCTTTGGACGACTAAATGCAGAACATGTTACCAATTATTCCGACTTGTTAACACTTCTGCTGGAGAGAGGCATCTCCTCGAAATTCTCCCTAATTGCCGGGCACAAAAGAGTTTTCAATTTCGGAAATCTGTGTGCCCACCATTTTCTTCAAAATTCTGCTTTGTCCCCAACCTCTGATTGGCCGGTTGAGTAACCTAGCCACAAGGGCACTAAACATATATAGATAAACCTGCTGTACACCACTATTTCATTTTCAGGTTGAGCAGCAAATAAGGCTCGTTTGAAGGCCGTCTTTCAACTTATTTGCTGGGGTTCCTAAGTTGTAAGGGCTGGGTTCCGATACTTGTGCTCTGATTTTCATGTTGTTTTGTGGTGTCGTTGCGTTTCGTCTGCAATCGGGATACCGTTTGTGGTCTTTGCATTCCTTCTTGTCTTTCTCCCTTGTCTTGTCTTCTTCTACATTTGTGCATATAGCTTCTGCTAGTAAGTTCCCATCCATATTGCACTGTTAAAGTCTAGCGGCCTCAGATTGTAACAGTTCGCGACGTTCACCATTTCTAATCAAAGGGGTTGGACGGTGCTGACTTTAAGTTGCTGTTGCAACAACAGATTAAGCTCATGAGATGCTTGCCCAGCCAGTCAGGGCCAACCCGCACAACCTGGTGATGCGCAATCCGTTGACAGTTTGGCAACCGATATCTCCAAGTTCGATTGCGACCTGCATGCGGACGGGACATTCGATTCTTGGCTCCGTCGGTACGATTACCTATTTCGCATCAAACTCTCACGCCGGTTTGATTTGCGGGAGAGCCGGTTTCTCTTCCGCAAACTTCGCCCTGTAAAGCACGAACGGTTCGCCATCCTCATGTTACCCAAGAGCAAGTGTGGCATCAACTATAAAGAGATAGTCAACACCCTGTTGCAGATAATCAGTGACTGGCCGTTCCCACTTAATTTAAAACATCACTGCCTCAAATTGACCAGAAGAGACCCTGCTGGCCTTATCACCTATGTTGGCGTCGTTAACTGCAAATGCAAGCCTTCCAAGCCATCCACTTTATACAGGACCATTCCAAATGCTTCGTATTTGTCTGTAGCATCCATTCTTCAATTGATGTCGACTTCCGTGCGCGTCTACTTAATCCGTACCAAAAATGTGAGGCAGTTACCCTTCGGGATCCAATCACTGAAAGACATCGACTGTCCAGTCTTAACTGCGACTGCACCTTGGTTCGGACTCCTGATCATTCCCTAATCTCCGTCAACAAAGTTGTATATCGAAGACAACAACAACGACCCTCCCCCAAAAACCGCCCAGTGAAATCTATCATCAACAAATCGGTGTCCCCTTCAGATTGGCACTGCAACATATGGTGTTACACGCGTTACGACTCCTTTAAGCAGCGTCTCTGTCAACGTCACAAAATGGTGGGCGATAATGTAGGTTTTTCTTATTCATACTCGCCAAACAGTTAACGCGCATTCAGTGAGCGGCCACTACCACCTTTATCGAACCCAACCGTCGGGTCCAGCAACTTACTTGTTTCCCTCAAAGCCGACATCACCTTGCGCAGGAAGTTCGTGTCCGTACTTATCAACGGGTAACGAGCTCTTCATCAGCTGGACATTACGTCCGGCACCGCGGTTACCTCCAGCCGGTCATGAGAGTCAATTGATCGCTCGCCAGCCCAGTTGACATCCGATTCCGCTACCGCTACCTGCAGTGATTCAGATCAATTAACTGGGCAATTGCAATGTGGCACCACCCTCAAGAGCAGGGCTATTAACGGAACCTGTTGCCATTCAGATTCAACTCTCCATCCGCTTGGTTTTGATTGGCTGGAACGACGTGGTTTGGCAGAATGGTCAACCACGGACATCTGCAATCGAGTGCAGTACTCCATAACGAGGTCACCACGCATGACGGATGAACTCAGTCAACGCTTCAGGTCAGTGGTCGACGACGGCCTAGGCTGCTGCATTCGTACCCCAGCGGTTCTGCAATTCAAACTTGCGGCCCAACCTACCTTCATCCCGAATTGTCTCTTATGCCACGTTAGTCCACTTATCGTCGACCAGAAGCTCAAACACCTCATGGGTTTGAGAGTTTATATCTATCATCCACTCATTATGAGTAGTCCCGTCGTTTTTCTGAAGGAATCCAACAGCCCACTTCGGATCTGCACTAGGTTTTCTATCGAGACCAACGTTTCTTCGGAAGCTAATAACCATCCGCTGACCAGCCCTGGAAACCTAATCGCGATCCTCAACAGTAAAACGTGCTTCGCTAAGCTCGACCCTCTTGACGCACACCTGCTAGTCAGAGTCGTCCCACAACTTCCCGAACTGCCGCCGATCAACACACATCGTGGTCTGTACCTGCACACAAGACCGTCATTCGGTGTTAAGACCGCTCCAGACATTTTCCAGCCGATAATGGATTCCCTGCTGTCCTGCCTGCTCGGTACGGCTGCGCATCTAGATGACGTAATTGATTCAGTGAACACTCGTGACGAACTTCGAGAACAATTTGCAGCCGCACTTTAACGCATCCAAGATCACGGGTTTCGGCATTGAGCAGACAGGTGCCCGTTCTGCATGTCGTCTGTCGCACATCGGCTTTACCTTTAATGCTACCGGCAGCCTGTTAACCACTGAGTATGTCCATGCCATCAGAGAACGGTCACTTGCGAAACTCGTTTTATCGCTTTGTCCATTCCCGAGTCTCATCAGCCATCACAGCTCCTTCTGACCTTCATTACACGACATCCGAGCGCCACTTAACTACCTTCCAAGAAGGGATGCACCATGGTATTGGTCTCCGGAGTGGATACAGGTCTTTGAGAAGCTGAAATCTATCCCTGGATCTGACTTTCTGCTGACCAACTCCGATCTCAATCCCCCTATTGTTCTCACTGCGAAGGTATCCAACTGTAGTGTTGGTGCTGTGACCTCCCACGTCTCTCCCGGCAAATCCGAGAAAGATGCTTTACACGCTGCAAGGACATGTACAAATGCAGTGAACTACAATCAAGTCGAGAAGGAATCTTGGACCTTCATGGTTGTTTCGAAGAAGCCATATCACCTACCTTATGGATCTCAAGCCACTGTTCTCCATCTTCGGCTTAGAGAAGGGGATTTTTATAAACGCTGCCAGTTGAATGCAGTGCTGGGCCATCATCCTTGTCGGTTATGAATTCAACCCTTGCTGTCGTCAAACTGGGGATTACGAACAGGCTGATGCTTTATCTGGTCTAATCGGCAAGTAGCGTCCTAGTGGAGAAGGTACCGTTATCGCCGATGTATCCTCCAAGAACGATAGTCGCCAAGCACTTTTTGATACAATCCGCGCTACAACTACGGCGGCTGACCTCAGACTCGTCCCGGAGGCTGACTGCGTTCCGCATCAGGCAGTCGACTACGTCCAGAGGCGATGACAATCAACTTTGCCAGTCGGCGAACATAGCCAGTTCTGCCTTCGAGGTGAGTTCCTCTCAGTAAGGAACTCCTGCCTGATGTTATCACGCCGCGTCATCACCCTCAATGTGGTACGTGAAACTGTCATTCAACTTTCCCATTCAGGACAACCTGAACAGGGATGCATGAAAGCAATCGTCAGAAGCTACGCCTACTGAACTGGAGTCAAAAACCAGATCGAAGATCTGGTTGGACGCTGTAGCCGCTGCCCTGAAACTGTCAAAAACATTCCAAGCATCTTGGCCCAGCCATGAATGCAATCCAAACCTCCATGGCCTTATCACCATGTGGATTTGAAGGCATATACCGACTGCAATTGATGACTTCACCAGCTGGTCTATGGTCACACCTTCTGTAGAAGGTCCAGTAGACAGTTGCCAAAACGTCTTGAAACACTGGATTGGTAATTTTGCCGTGACACCAAAAATCACCCCTGATCGATGTACCCAGCTTCAGCCCACCATTTTTGATAACTTTACGCAGTTACTCGGTCGGTCATGCACTAAGAAAGCAGCGTAGCATCCTTGTGCTGATTGTTTAATCGAGCGTTTCACCGGCAACTGCAAGCCTAGGTAACCTCCCATTCTAACCCGACAGAACGAAACAAGCGTCTGTCGCTCACTTTCTTTGGGACCCCGTCCACTGTGTGAAAGGGTACTGACTATACCACCTCTGAATTGGTTCACGGCGCCATTAAGCGCCTTTTAGAAGAATTGGTCTAGTCCACGATACTCCAGGCCCAGACAAGAAGAAGATTTCTTTTTTACGCCAAGACATACTCAGCATTCGTTTCACGCTAGCTCGTTAACATTGGCGCTAGGGATAAAAATCTTTATATATATATACACAAAAATATGTGCACAAACATCGAAATGCTATCAGGAAGCCCTTACAACCATAAAACCTCTGTCCCTTTGGGGCGGTTAAGCGCAACGAAAACGTTTCCATTATCAGAAAGGCTGAGTGAAGCGAGTTCATATACACTGGTCGACCAAAACCCGCTTACACAAAGCCGAAGTTCGGTTCGTCTGATCTGATGTTGACTGCAAAGTACCCTTTCTCACTGCCAGCAATATCAAACCCATTTTCACAACTCAACGGACCTCGGCTTTTCACTGCGTCATTCTGTTTTTGTTGGCACGTTTTTTGTTTGAATTCTACGCAAGCATTTTGTGCCCTTCGCTACCGCCGTTCTCGTTGGCGCAAATCTTTCCTTGGTCTGTTTACGATCGGTTTGATTATGTGTAATACTCGGAATCAGGGACTTCGAATAGCCTAGAAATCGTATTCGAATTAAAACATCCCACGCAAGTAATAAGCAGAAAACCTCGTACTACTTGCAGTGAGCAGTTCGTAGTCGTGAGACAGGAAGCTGAATTTATGGATGTACAACAGTATCAAAGAAGTCATAGTCACTCATTGGCTGATCATATGGACACAAACAGTCACAAACTGAACGTAAATTGGTGCAATACGGAACAAAGAAATAAGCGAATGACAGAAGGCGTAACATCTTGATGCAGTATCCTGTATGCAAAGTTTGGATTGGTCTCTTGTTAGAACTTCTGCTGTGTCAGGGTTTGGATAAGCGGTGAATCGAGTAAATTTTCATCACAATATGCCACCATATCACGCCAAGTACCTCCTCTAACGTTTCGTGAAACTTTATAGGATACAGTGAATGTGGTTTTATGAGACCACAAATAAAGATGTCCGATGGATCAAGCTAAGTATGTCTTTCGATCCGTCTAAAATGACCCTAACATGCCTCTCTGTCCCCGAATTCTTGGAAAGAAGAATTCTGTGCATTGCTGTTCTGGTGACCTTGGAGTAGGTGATGCAAAAGACGGCATTTAGGCCACCATTTCATACTTACCATTGGTTCTTGCGCATGAAGTGTCGGTCGCTGAGTTGACACCGATAGAAGCGGCATGTTAGCTTGTACTACGAGCTAACCCCAGGCGCCAGGATAGGTTCCTAGCGGTTGCAGGGCAGATATGCTTGACTACTCAGCGCCGAGTTACGGTGACACGAAATAGCTCGGTTGGGTGGCAGAGTAATAGCCCTCTCCGTGATATTGATTTACCAACCGGGGCGCAGTAGTGCGTGCAAGATACGGGATCACGGGTATAGTTAACGTGTTCACGTATAATGCTGAGTCATGGGCTGCTTCTTGATTCAAGGACGTTGAAACAAGAAGTGGTTGCCAGAAGACCTCGGGGGTCTTGTATACCAGTGCTGGTAATGTAGGGAACAAACTGAGTAAGCTATGGGGGGAGTTGGTATGAGAGGCTTTCACTGAGGTTACTGAGGCCTGGTTACAAGGGAACATATCCTTCGATAATATGCCGTTCTGAGTACCTGATCCCCAGGGTAGATAAACAAGATGGTAGAATGGGTGGGGGGTATTCTGGAGATATTAGCGCAGCATTACCGCCGGCACCAAGAATAGGAGTTGAATGTGGAAAATATTCAGCTATTAAGCTGTTCCATAGCGACCGAAAAGCGTTACTGCTTCTCTGCACCTATAGGATCTTCTCCTAATCGACAGGAGGATGGGCAACTCCCTAACATTACTGGAAGGCAAGCAAGCATGTGACGGTAACTTTTTCATAGTAGAAAATGTTAACGCTTTCCAGGTGGATTAGAGGTTGATGCGTGGTGCCCGTAGTACGTTCGGTGAGGTATTGTTAGACCTCCTGAACGCGAAGGCATTACTTCAACAATTCAATAAGCTTACTAGGTGGAGGGATGGTCAACCTGCCACAGTTTTAGACCAATGACATTTTTGACTTGAAGGTCGGAACGCCCTTGGGTGAGAGTGGCAATGGGGTCGTTCGCCTAAAGTTCAGTTGTTTTTACGCCAACCTCTTGTCAGGTGTCGTAGACACTTTAGAAGCCTGAATACCTAACAGCTAAGGTCAAATGCGAAACAGCTGGGTCGAGTAGATTGTCATGGTACCAGCGATATCGACAAAGCCCGGGCCATAGGTAAGGCTGACATTATGCAACTGAGAAACACGCATGAACGGCACAAGGGTTACAAAATCGTTCTTGGCGATTCAGGGTGATTCACTCAGTAACGCGTACTTCTATTAACGGGGCTATCTACCAAATCCAAAAAACGTCAGACAGGACGATCAAAAGGGTTGGAAGTTATGCGGTACTGTTTATCAAAATTACAATAAACATACTAGTCCGCCTTGAATATGAATCAGCCGGATGCACAAACTGTCCAGCAAATGCGCTCAAAATGGAGTAACTAAGCACGCGTCCACAAGAGGCCACTATTCAATGGAAAATGAGCTCATTTAAACAATCGGGTGCAGTTGAAGGTGAGAGCCTGTCAAGCGTGGCTAATGAGAAAGTTTTAATGGATAAGCAATGATGCGTAAAAAATAGAAGAAGGCAAATTTAGGATCGGCTTTCTACGAACAAACGGAACACGCCTAAACGGATTCGTCGATCCGCAACATGCCAAACAAAACGGAGCAAAGATACCGGACGAACTTCAACAAATCCAACGTGGTTAATCCTACATGGTGAAAGGGTTGGGTCGAAAAGACGCAAAGGCGCAAAAAGAAAGCCTGAGCTGGATACAAGCAGTCTGGCAAGTACATCAGGTTCTTCGGTACAAAGCGGCCAGGAAGAGGTACTCTGGAGTACAAAATGAATGTAGGACAAAGCTGGAAATGAATCTGGCGGAGAACCACCATAAGAACCCCAGGGATTTCTTTTGCAATGTCCGGATCACTTGGGTCATTTGGAAAAGACTGTGTGGCATTGGTGATATTGAAGAAAATGCAATCAAATCACCATTATCAATGGTGCAGGTTTCCCGCCGGTTTTTGAGGCAGTACACATTCCGGCCTCTGAAACGACGGCTATCGCACCTAGCACAGGGAATGCAGGAAGATCTGTTATGGAGAAAACTCAGCTAGGAGTGAAAGACGTTGAGGATAGATAGCACTGACGATGTGAATAGAGCGGTGAGACGGTAATGCATCCGTTCTAGAATAACAAGACCTCTCATTGATGTTTTTCAGGAGCCTCTCACTGTTATTTAATCTTGCCAAAGGACATCACCTCATATAACCGGAGGAGGACAGGGCTTGTGACGGTTCATACGTGAGTGAAAAACACGAGATGAGAAACCACTCATAAGTAAATCTCGCGCCAGTTGTCTTGAAACAACTGGAAAGAATTATTAAGTATGCGATTGTGGGGTACCTTTCTGGGAATAGGCTGCTCCACTCACCCAAATGGCCGTTTCCGACTCGTTTCGATCGTGAAGCATCATACTGGCGAACCACATAATTGCCTCTTGCTCATTGTTTTCATTCACTTAAGAATTTACAAAGTTAGTCTCAGTGAATGAAACCACAGGTCTCAGAAATTGAATCCATATCGGACTTGCAATTATCTATTGTTTCGCGTCTTTTCAACAGAAAAATAAACTTGTGTTTAATGTTAGTGGCTGTAAACGTGTGCTGTGATGGCACAGAGAGCTCTAACTCCTCAGCTACTATCTGGTAGTCTTAATGACTACTCATGGAATTGAATAATCTCTTCTCTCATCGTTGCAGTACTGATCGCTCCCAGAGGCTAACTGGTACATGAAGCTGACCATTTTTTAACTCAAGCCGTTTCGTCCCGGAAACTGAACTGAACTCGATGAGATCACAGAAAGCTGGATAGGAAAAAAAGAGGACGACATGTTTCCTCTTGCGCGAAGAATGGTAAGAGGAGACTTGATAGAAAACTTCAAGATTCCTAGAGGAATAACCGGAGTTGAGGCGAACTCTCTGTTTGGCGGCATACAAACCCATACCTCCAAGGCCACAGTCTCAAGTTAAAGAAGAAGAAAATTGCTACATCGACAAGGAATAAATTCTTCGTATGTCGAGTCACCAACCGTTGAAACATGCTTCCGCAGGGTGTAGTATCCCTTAGTAGTATGACAGATTTAACAAAAACGCTAGATGAGTGCTGTATGAGTCTGTATTCCAGGACCTATTGTGAGTTCAGTTTAGGTGATCTCCCAAGTACTCTCCTTCTCATAGATTAAAGTCATTCAATTTTTCATCTTCATTTGCTATTATTGTTATTTCTTTACTAAATGTTATTCGTTGCTTGTACTTGGAGAGTTGGTCTTAGTATCCGAGAGTATAGGTTATAGGAATCAAAGCCACATTGATCTTACACTCAGCTCTTGCTTAGTATCATTTTAATACGAGGAAAAACTTGTATGTCTCGGTAGTAACTGTGAGCTAGTGTTCTGATAGCACTGATAGACTGAGCTCCTCAGCTCTATCTGGTAGCCCTCGTGATAACCGATGGTGGTGAAGAATCTCTTATCATCATCGTCGCACCACTGGGCGCCCTCAGAAGCTCACTAGTTTAAGAAACGTGACAATTTCCGGCTGAACCTGTTTCGTCCTGGAAATTGAACCGAACTAACTACGAATACTACACGAATGACAGTAAGTTCCGAGACCGCACTTGTTCTTGATTTCAGGTCTATTGTTCACAGCTTCTTATGCACTGTCCTGGGACACTGAACTCTCAAACGCTCTGCTCTCCATTGCGGTCACCGAGACGGTGGATCTCAACATGTCCTTCGTTCTTAACTTCTCTTCTTTGTCCAAAACGATAGTAAGCTGTCCTGTGAGCATGCAGTCTGCAAACCCTTTTCCAGTGTACAGGAAGAGCAGTATAGTTTCTCTTAGTACTGCACAACTAGCATATCATAGAAATGTCGCAGCCACATATAAGTGCAACATGTATAGTCGAGGTACCATACGCATATTGTTTGTTGTTTCAAAATGAGTATGTACGAATGTGTACGTATGCGTGATCACCTCAGTACGGTTATCTCCATTTTATTAACGAACGCGCACGCAAATTGTTTTCTAGTCCTCCAACTTTCTTCCCTTTATTTACGTATAAGCCTGTCACAGTTTTCGTAGGTTACGTGTATCAAGCAGATGAATTTCAGCGATTTTCAGCGATTTGCACACGGGTTCGAGGTTGGAGGCCCAAGTCACCCGGATCCAGTCAGTTTGTCCGTTTCGATGTCAGCGGTGTTCTTTTGACCTGAAAGGCAGTCATTGAAAACAGGGTGTAGCACCGTTCTTGGGGGTTACAGGGAATAGCGAGAATAGAGTAAAATAATAATCTAGTAAAGCATACTCGAATACTAATCTAACAACTTCTTAACTAAGTGAAAATCTAATAACGCTTTGAAGCGGTCCCTAGAAGAACAACTAACAACCTCCAATGGGAGATCGTTCCAGTGTTTGATAACCCTATAAGAGAAGAACTTTTGCTTAAGGAAGGTCCGGGGTCGAAGCTTATAGAGCTTCTTGTCGTGACCTCTTCGACTGTTATCAACTGCTGTGATAAAGAACTGGTGCACGAGTCCTGTGCTGAAGAAGAAGTGCGTGAGGATTAAGTCGTCGCGGAGTCTTCGAAATTCAAGTGGATAAAGATCAAGAATTTCAAGACGAGACTCATAAGAGAAATGCCGCAAGCCAGTGTCCATTTTGGTGGTAACTCGCTAGACATGCTCGATGGCGATTATGTCCATCTTCAAGCCGGTGTATACGACTTGATCTTGGTCTTATATAGACTCCGTAGAGCGAT
>JTDE01001317.1:125779-152871 GCA_014338405.1 Paragonimus skrjabini miyazakii | reverse complement strand
ATTCATAGGATGGGACTCATACAGCAAACGATTGAGGGGGTGGTTATGCTCCAACTCGAAAGAGCTGACAACCAGACAGGCATTTCGTCGAATCACATTAAATATTGATCTGCAACAAGTGTCGCGAGAACTGATTCGTTAAAAATAACAACAGTTAACCCACTAAACACGTCGCATGCCCCTGCGAGCATTCCTACGCCTTTCGTATTTAATACAACGATAAAAAAATCTGCAAGGCTTTCAGGACAACACGAAACCTTACCTTATCGTACTTCAAGGCAGTTTTCGACCTACGGCTTGTCCCACGCACGTAAATAATGCCCACTTCATCCATATACTTCTGCTGACACTCCTGGAACTGTGAGAATGTGCGAAATTCACGATTCTCAAACATCGTTCGAAAGTCGCAATATAATCCATTTCCTACAATTTACATTATAAGCCAAACAATAAAATGATGAATGAAAAGAAATAATCATATAATAAATTGAACATTACTCCAGCATCCTTGTATTGACATCGTCAAACGTAATCCAACACAAGAGCAGCAGCCATAACGAATGTCGAAAAAGATGTGCGATAACACATAATTAATGGTCAATTTAAACAAACACATGACGCAGAATTCGTCGATTTCAATTTCTGAAACAAGTGCCACACTACCAAAGCAGGAGTCTGATTCAAAATGTTTTTCCAAACGGCGAAAGTTGGGGAAATCACGTTCTGTAAATAGCATGCGTGGTTTCTCACCCATACAACATAAATGCTCGCTGGTTCGAAGTCTCCTTCACAGAGCGCGAACTATATGTACAAGTGATACACTTGAAACAGAGTTGAAATTTATTCGTGAGACCCTGGTTTCCAACGGCTATCCACTGGGTTTCGTTGACTTTCACAGCAAACGGAAAATAGTTAACCCACAAGAATCGTCTGTTTCAAAGAAACCGGTGTACATGCAGTTACCATACAAAGGAGATAGTGATATGTCGTTTCTAACGCGACGACTGACACAGGTCATCCAACGTACGTACAATGCAGCCACACTGCGTTTACTCAGTCGCACTAAGTCACTCACACTTCCTCACATTAAGACGTGGATGCCAGAGCTATCCACTTCACATTGTATCTGCCAGTTCACCTGCAGCTGCGTTGACGTTTATATTGGCAGAACTTATCGATCCCTGCGCCTTAGAACGAAGGAACATGTGCCAAATTATATCGAGGACTTGGTGTGTGGCGTGACCCGACACAACAACAACAAAGAACGCAAGCCGGCCTCTTCGATCGCCAAACACCCGCTGGAGACCGGACATGTGGTCGACTCAACAAGCGCTTTTCGTGTGTTGATGCGTCATCACAAGCCCGTCATCCTCAAGTCACTCGAGGCACTGCTTGTCATGCGTAGCAAGCCAGCCCTCTGTGTGCAAAAGCTGTTAACCTTGAACCTCCGTCTGCCATGGTTTTGACCAATGACAGATGAATGTATACACTGACTGGATATATGAACTTAATTCGCTTAAATGTTTTTTTGCTGTTCACCGCTGTTATGTATAGCAACTGTCGAGAACATACGAAATGGTACTACCATCTTGCAAAACCGGTCTTCTGATTTCATTATTCTAATTCGTAAGTGGGAAAGTATGCTTTATATTCCCTGCATTCGTTGGTGTTAAACCATCCACATCCAACTAGATGCCAATGGAAGTCACATGCCGTAGCCACCCACTTACAATAACATTTGCAATGCCATTAAGTCAGCATGAATTAGCATTTTCGCCCGGATAAACGGCACGTATGGAGGAACATCTCGGCGTCGCCAACAACGTTCGGCATCACTGGGTAACTCCTGTATTCCTCCTTTCAATGTGCGTAACAGTCGCGTCGTCTCACTTTACGAGTTTTGCTGAAAATTGCCCAGTCCCGTAGGCGGTCGACGATGCTAGCGTTAGGCAGTCCACCTTCCGGATCCTGCACTGCAGTTTCTGTTATGTTTTCCGGTAATTCTGAAATCAATCGTTTTGCTATCATTACCGTTTAAATTACCTTTAGATAACGGCTGTGATATATGTTCCCGTATGGATCCAATTGTGGATGCAGAACGTTGGGAAAACGTCCACATTATCCAAAGAATCTTGGACATTGCGATGGAATTCAACAAGCGAACGTCGCACGTTTCGATCAATGGTGGAACGACTGGATAACACCTCAGAAAACCACTAAGGATTTAATAAATATATTGATGTCCCTTACTTCAACGTTGTCGTGGTGCTGATCAAACATAACCACAAGATCGGCGAGGCGAGTAAACAACAGACACGGTCAACGGGGTGCAAGCCTGAACAAAGCGCGCACGAATAACCGAAGCGGTTAGAGTTTGGCTAAATAAATAACTGGTTTATAGGTACAACAAATATCTTCTCAATTTCAATGCAACCCGTTTGTGTTATGTACTTCATGTATTATATAAATAGGCAATACAATGACTAACAGGCGATTACACACAACCAACAAACTATTGGTCAAAAGAAGCCATCCCTAAATTACCCCTAAACCACCCTAATTTACCCCTAACTCTATCCCTAATTGGTGCTAGCAGGGTATAGGTTGCAGACAGGCTGACTGTCGAGCATAGACGTCAGTGCGTTCAATTATAGACCTGTGAGGTTGAACATACTATGTGGTGCATAATACTTCATAATTTCACCCAATTCCTGGCTACCGTATTGCCAAACCAGCTTATGCCCGAATACAGTGAGCAGTAATCATGGTAATCAGACCACACAGAATAAAGCTCACATTTTGCCCAAAAACCACCCACTGCAGTCGTATCTACTTGCCCACGGTGTCGCTAAATACCTGGTGTTCCCAGTTCCACATGGTGTTGGTTATACAACCTCACATGTAAGTCAGCTATCATGAACAATTAAATGGGTTACTGAATGCACAATTCACAGAAAAATATTTTAAAACTTATATTGTGTACGTTCTTTATTCTGTTGTTGCTAAAGCTCGTTAAATTAACAGTCTAAATTTCAGCTACCTCGCCAACGCATTTTTCTTCCGAAATATCGCAATTCCTCAACATCCCTGGTAAAAATATTTAACACATTGAAACAAACTTTTTTTCGACATCAAAAAGAGCACATTTTATGTTTTATGCTATACTCCGTCAATTAACATTCAGAACATATTGAAACTCACATGTTAACGGTCTACCCAAGAGAGCATTTACCCCCTGCAGATAGGTTCAGCAAGAAAGGCCTGCAATCAAGAGGATTTCCAATGTAAACAGAGCGGGCAAGAAGAAGGGAGTAAATAAAGACAGGGAATTTGGTCACTGACTTTCTATAAAACGCATAACAGTTGTCAAACACTGAACGCAAACAGCCACATTGACACAATGTACTGATAACTTTTGCCTTCGTATTTCAGTGAAAACCAATTTTCTGCTTCATCCGGCGAATTCATTTTTGTTGTGTGTAACAGATTATTTTCTGGGCTCAGAAAAGTTTTGCGGGAGTCAGGAATTTCTACACTTCAACGAACTTGGAGTTTGTCTGGCTAAATTTGATAATTATTTCAGTGTGATGGTTAGACTAGTTTGAAGCACAAAATTAAGCACAGTGCTTGGAGCATGGCAATATGAGTGTATATACTTGTTTGACCGTGGCAGACGTCGAACGGGTACATCGGATGCAAACGATACAATGGACCAGAGTCTCGGTCTACGACGTATTTATTGCGTTGGATTTTTGTAATTGTATTTCCAAGTTCTCGCGACACATGCGGCCAATCAGGGTTTTATATCGTTGAGAGGAAAAGTCATTTGATCGTTAGTTCTTTCACTTGGAAGTCCGAGCACGAGATAAACGCCTTCTTGTTCAATGCGTATCCTTATAATTGCCAGCTCATTGTAAATGATGTGAACCATTTCAGATATTTGTTCGATTGTAACGTCCCAAATTCTGAGTTAAAGTAGTTCGCTGACAATGTTCTTGCGAGGTACACAACAGCCGTGGATGCTTGCACTATCCGCCGTCAGTTCATACCGCCTGTAACAGTTAAGCGGGCCTGCGCGTAACGATGCTTTTGAAAATCTTTCACAAGTACTTATTTATCTAGAGACTAGCGACAAACTACGTGTTATCGATGACGAAAAGGTATGTTATCTTCTCAGTTACTGTACAACATCAGTTACGTCAACTTCAAAAATTGTTACCCTCAACACTGAAACTGGATTTTCAATTCAACTCAGCTGAGTTCAGTTCTGTTTACTTCAGTTAATGAAACATGCAGCGGGTGCTAGTGATGTGCAACTTCTTGCAATTATCAACTTTATCAACCCCACTCTGTCGTATAAGTTGAAGGAGGCAATGGTCTGCTTTGGGTTGGTGAAGACACATCTATTAACGGATTGACGTGCGTTTGCCTGGGATCACGCTGTTACAACCCTCGCTCCGAGCCTGGTGAGTTCCTCAGTAACAGTGGTGCAGAAATCGGTGAACAGCCTAGCACTGTGTTTATTGCCGCAACCGCAAAAACAAAAATGTGCAACCAGCCAGCGTTCAGCGTGTAACACACAGGACGGAACAATGAAGAGTCTTCACACGAAAATAAAGAGGTGACACGGTTGTGTCAAACGAATCTGCCCCGCCGGGTAATATGACATTGTGCAACAAAACTGTGACAATACTTAGACTATTAAAGGAGGTCAAAACAACAGCAAGGCTGTAGACTAATGATGCATGCTCATCGATTATTATAAAGGTTCAGTACCAAGGATACTGCCGCTATTAACTTCATTCAAGTACACAACGGCCGAAACCCAGCTTGATTCCAAAAGTAAAACAAATAAAATAGATCGAGAGGGCGGTTGGACTGGGGAAACAGGTAGATGTAAGACGATGGACTAAAACGAACATTTAAACTGGAATCGCAAACACACGCAGGTAGACAATTGGTAATCCTAGGATAATATGCAGACAAGTCGTAATGGAGCAGAAATGCCTCACAGGGTCTTCTGGAGCACTACTAATCAAGTCGGCTCTTGTAGTCGGTCAGTATGGTTGTCGTCACTCCCTCGAGTGGTAGCTTTTCAAAATAGCTCACCGCCCGAAACTAGGAAAAATCGGCTGGGCTGTGCTTTCTTAGTCACTCTTTAGCGCGCTTTATTTCATGTATCTGTATGCAGATTTTCCAAAAATAACCAGAAGACTCCAACCCGAATCTGGAAACCACTTAAAGATCACAAAATCTTCAGTCGGATAGGCCCCTTTTTATCCTTCAATTGAGTGCGAAGAGACTTGGTTTATTTCAGTTGATATAGCTTTCTGACCCTTCGGGTCTCAAAGATTACTACGCGACTGTACATTGTATCACCGCTGGAGGCTGTTTATCATCTTCAAGATATGGTCACCACGTTTATACTTACTCCTCTGGGCGTAGTCGGAAGTACACCCTGTATAGAGAAATGAGACTATTCAGTTCGCTCGATGCGACCGTGCTCTTGAGCTGACAAGGTGTTGAGTTCGCCCCCAGAGCAACTGTTATGCGTTGTGTCGAGGTTTTACATTTGGCGTTCATCTGCACCCTTAAGTCTATGACGTCAGTCATCAGCAAAATTTCCACCCCCTGTGTGCCTTGGTGTCACCTTATTGTCGACTTACAATAATTTTCTACACTTTGAAGCACGGATGTTCTTACTGGACAGCACACTAATACAAATCATCCGAATCTTGTCTTATGGCAGTTGCAATAAGGTGCCTTTCTACTTTGACCTCGTCCACAAGGAAATAAAGCCCATTGTTTGGTCTCCCAACTGAGTAAATTACAATACTGGAAAAAGTAGGTGGTGCTGAGCCGTGCCTGATGGAGTTCCACCAACGGAGACAGCCAAACAAGATTTGCCGTCCTTCTTGCGTTCATGCAAAGGTACACTTCATTTCATTTTTTCGCTCCGGGAGCTACGCTAGGGGCTTCAAGTCTAATATGCAGTTAGTGGCGATTACTAGAATCAAACGCCTTGCATAAACCCAGGAAGCACACATAAATTCGTTTGCACCGGTTTAGCTTTCGTATTAGTCAGTGTAGGAAAGACAATAGGCTTGCCAGTCAAGATATCCGTCTTGCGGAGCTGTGCTGCTATACTGACAAAACCGCACTTTTGGTAGCATGATGAGTCACCTCGTCTCTGAAACTCCGTCCCATAGCTCTTCGCATTTCAGATGCAAGTCTTGCAGCCCCTTCGTTCAACCTGAGATAACTTTGGCCATCTGCCAACCCTCAACTAGCCGTGGGTGGTTCGCGAATAATTTGAGGAATTTGGCATGTGGGTACGCGAGGACTTCCGCCAGTGATTACAAGATGGAAAGCTAGGTGGTGTCCGTATCTACTGCCTTATTTCTGTCATACTTCAAAGAACGATCCGTAACTTTACACGTTCAGACAGATATATCCACCACTGTTGTTAATTCTGGCTCAGTTTCAGCTAAAGATGGACAATCAACACTCCTTGTGTGCGCACTTTCAAAAAATCAGCGTCAGTTTTCATTTTCTCCTCCCTGTCGCTCACAAACACTTTGTTCGTCCTTGAAACAATCAACCGCCACCCGTGGGGATACCCCAAGTTCTAGTCTAGATCTGGCCTCCTAAAACAAGCTTAACTCGAATTCCAAACCAGATTCTACCTAAGACCGCGATAATTGTGCACGTTGCCTGGACACATCCCAAGGACCTTTGGAACATTTTCGTAAGGGTGAGCCACCTTTAGGTCCCATTTTCAGATTCCTGGCTGTTATTAACAATCAGTTTCCACCGGCGTGGATTGCCGTGACACTTGACCCTCCTAATTGCGGCAAGCTCGTTGGTTGGACGCAAAAGGTTGAAGGTAATTCGATCTCAGCCGTCATGGTTGTTCACTTGTCCCTCGCCCTTGTTGTATATCCACATCAGGTGGTTTGTATTCCGTTCTAGATCACCTGCTATCGTTTCCTCATAACTGAGGAACCATTTACCCGGCGACATCAAACTCCCGGTTATCAGGGACAACGACGATCTCACGATCTCCCATATACAGATGTACCTTAATCTTCAAGTTTTCAGATTTGTTTCGCCGTCTGGTGGTCGCCAGGTACAGCACAGCTGGTGACTGCCCAGGTCCTCAGCAAAGAAGCCGATCCGCACGTTAGGCACGAGTTTCAAAATTAATGTCTCTAAAGGTGTCGAATCATCCCTACAGCAATTACGCACTCAATCTTGCCGCTGAATTCGGAACATGAGAATGAACGGACGTCGGTACCAACGTTCATCGGAGGCGATCCAAAGGCTAGACCACAAATAACTCGAATATATGCATTGACAGTTACCATATAGTGCGTTTGACAGACTGCAAATAAGATGACAATCGTGGAGCCGGAATGAATTGGGTTACGGAGGCATCAGCAAAGAAACAATAAAAGGCGGTTCAGCCAGAGATGAAACGTGTAAGTGCCCTATCTCATGGTAACCGCTGGGATATCTATTTGGAATAATAGAAGACCGTTTACCCGACGTTGAATTTGCCGCCAAATACGTGAATCAAGTTAGACTATCCTAGCTTCAGGCAGGTGACATTCATTATACAAACTTGAAAACGACGTCACCCCAGACTCTGGATCGAGCAGAGTTGACCGATCTGCTGTACCTGTTTCTTCAGAAGATGCGCTTGTTCTGAGTAGAATTTTTCTTCAAGACACTCCGTGAACATTCTCTCATCTCCAGTTAATTTCAGGAGTACTGAAGTCGCCATGACAGAGTTTTACCGCTTTATCGTTCTTGAAGGCATTCCTTCCAAGGAATGCAACTAGTTTTGTGCCTTCAATTTTTCGCACCTAAGATCTCCCTGTCCTTTCTACGGGCCGAGAGGTTCTTTTGAAATATATGGACAGACACGCGACATGGGGCTTCTTCCCCGGAGAGCCTTCACGAAGCACCATTGACAGCCATTTTCGTTCCTGCCAACCACTGCTGATATTACTACAACTATCTAACAAGCCAGCGTTACTGGAAACGCTTTTGTACTGTTCGAGGAAATTCGCTTTGGGAAGGCGTGGTAGCACTAGTTTTTCAATTGTACGCGTTCGACTGGTGATCACTGGCAATCAAATCGTATTTCCTGTAGTAAACGTTTTAACGCTGCTAGTTTATTTATTAGTGGTAGAAGAATAAGACAAACGCATTAAAACTCTGGCGGGGAAGACGTTAATTGTTTCAAAAGCATGCAGTGTTATCAGTGAGAGCGCTGATACTACGATTTCTACTGGCTTGAGCACGAGCAAGTTTTGTACCAACGGACTTATTGAATGTTTTTGGGACGTTCGGTCACCTACGAATGGTGCGGGGCAATATGTTGAATCTACCGCACGTAATAAGCACTTACGGTGACTTTGTATTCTGCTTTGGGCATGTTTCCTTTTTATTTGTAACTATTGCTGCATGGTTGCTAAACCCTCCTATGCGGTATTGTGGCAATCTGGAGATAACCCCAGACTGCCTGCTGCACGATGTGCGGAATCCTTTCCAAAATCTTAGCTCACATTGTACATAGGATCTCAAGGATCTTTGTTTGCTGCCCGCCTGGTGCATGTGCTTGCGGTGATTCGTTTGCATGCTTGTCGGCCTATGCGCACCAAGGGAGCCATGTGCACTGTTCCGGCCTGCTCGTGCGCTCGACGGTATAATCCACAACTTCCCTAGCTACTTCTGCGTATCGGTGTCGTTTAGCGCAGTTCGGGACCCATTGTAATTATCGCGCAATATATTTTCAGTCTCCCGCAATAATAGGTATTTTTGTTTCGCGTCTGGTAGTCGTTGGTTATACCTGAGAAAGCGTTATTGTAATGCACGTACGCACCAAAGTATATTCTGGCATGCTCACACTTTCTAATGTACTCACTTACTCCACTGAGCTTATTTTTCGTTGACTACTGGCAACTTTGTGGAGTCCTTTTTCGGTCACTCTATTTCTAAAGCTTTTCTTCACATTCATGCATTTGTATTTTAGTTTTATGTACGGTACCTTGCAGACTTCAGTCACTTCGACTGCTTATTCGAGCTGATTCTAACCCGACTGTCTCATTCAGTTTCAATATGAATATCGCTAGCGATTTCATTAGTGACCTGTTCAAAAATCGGCTGCAGCGATTCAACAAACACTGTCTTCCGGATGATAAGTGAGTGTGAGTTTTTTATTATATTTGAGTCGTTTCCGACATCACTAAAATTCTAGACATCTAGCTGTTGCGGCCGTAAAAGACGCTTGGCCGGGGAGGTTTTTATTGCATTGAGTCCTTAACAGGCTGTGTTGAAACATTGAACAACGACTTGGCGGTTGACGTGCAGTCGCACTGGGGATTCTCTCACGTTCTACTTCCTAAAGCTTTAGTCTGCATCTGTTGGAGTCTATTTGGTTGCACGGTGAGCAAACTGTTAAGTCGGGTTTGATTGCAGATGCACCGCCTTCTCCTTAACACTTCCAAGTCGTCTGAGGTCGGGGCTTTCTGGGCGCGCAAAAACTGAGTGAGAGAACTAATATAGGTATACATGTTGCCACTGATATCATCTGCAAAATACCACTCCAGTTCAACATGTCGAACATAAGCATTTGGATGATGTATTCAGACGTTTTGGAACAGTTCAACTAAGGATCGTTTGTAAAGGTAGTGTGCGCCAGGGACCGCACTTCAACGTTTTGCTGAAATGAAAACCTTACTCACTCATCAAAAACCGCTGCCGGACATTTATTTGTACACTACTTCGTAAGGTTCGGTTTATGAACTTTGTATACTACTGTGTGATTAATCACCGTATTTTCATCGTTCATTCAAGGTTTGGTTATTCATGATGGGTGGTCTCAATCTACAGCATTCGCAACCGGTCCATACCCAAATTCCATCACGATTTCCTTACCGATCGGAATATTGTGTGATCAAAATGTGCCTCAAATTGACGTTTTTACCCCAAGCCCCACACGTATTGTGAAGTTCGAATCTGTATGCATTCCACTCTTCGTTATGTCACCTTTGTGAGATCCAATGGGCCAGAAACAACCGGTTAAGAACAACGCAACGAGTAAACAAAGGGTACATTGTCGACACCCGAAGTCAACGTGACAACAAGCGAGTAGCAAGTCGAAATGACAACACACCAGAACAATAAGCAAGCGCACCAAGTGAGTCGTACGTTCGAGTGCGCCGGGTACCTGTCAGTATCTCGGCTGGTTCCAACAAAACATTTAAACACACACAAAAGCCAGAAACAAAAAGAGTAAAACGAAAATCGTAACTCTAACACAGTCAGCAATCAACAAATAGGGTCGCTACAGAGCTCTTCCCTTAGAAGAAAACCAGAAGTTTGGCCTCATCAATGTAACACTGTTCCAGTTAGCTAGAACCGTTGACACGAGCGTGAATGGTCTATTTACTCGTGCCACAAAGCCTATGTCTACGGCCGGTAAAAGAGAGAGGGAGAACGATTGCAATCGGCTGAGAGAGCATAATTTGGGAAGCTGATAACCATTTATAAGCAAGAGAGTTGGGAACAAGCAAGTTGTTTTCAGCCCAGTTGGTTCGTAGACTTAATCGATGTGCTATCAGAACTCCAAGTTTTCCGGCGTCCCCTGCTGATGCGCAGCCTCGACGTTCCAAGCGGATGATGAATGGTTAACTCACATTATCTAAAATGTTCAGTGTTCAATAATGAAGAACGATAACCTTATCGGGCTTTTGGTTCCATTGTGTCTAAAAGGATACGGCTTTTTCTCTTTAAAAACGTCTTGTTGACAGTGTCCACTGTGGGTAGTCATCAAACAGAAACTAGTTAAGAAGATGCAACAAAAAAGCTAAATGCGACGGACATCCGTATGGTGTGCGAACCGTGCTGGCTCACACAGCTCTCGACCACGTTTGTTCTAGAGGCTTGGCCACTTCGAGGCTGACGGAGACGCAACTGAAGCCGAATCTGCACAGTTGCCATGCAGTGTATTAGCCATAGAGTGTGTTGCTAGTCGCGAATCGGCCTCCACGTCAGGTACATCTATAAACGCTTGCCTAACCAATCGATAGAAATAACCTGGCGTTCACCATGGTGCTGCAACACGACAGTTATATCATAGCTCGTGAGTGCGCTAAACGGACCTGTATGCGGCTGCCGCAAAAGTCGTCGAGGAGCCACTGCAACAGCCAAAGAGTAGGAACAAGCTGACAGACGAAGGGTCACGTACACTGGCGTTGCTTCTTCCCTTAGCGGAGTCGGTCGGAGTCGTCTCATGTGTTGAGCCAACCTCTCACTATAATTCGCGAGATTGACTGGTTCCATTGCGTGCGGGGCAACCATCTCTCCAGGTAAGCATAAAAAGCACACAGACTAACTGAGCGGGAGTGGTATGCAGACCCGCCTTGAACCTGTTTCGGATATCCAACAAGGCAAACGATAGAGTCTCGCGCCACGAAAAGTTGTTGCTAGCCAATAGAGAACTAGTCAATTGTCGACGGAAACGTTCAGTTAACCGGTCGGCCACCGAGCGATAAACCGTTGTGCAACTTCGAATACATTCTAGCTCAATAAGAAGTGGCTCGAAGGCTACGTGAAAGTATAACACGCCGTTGGTGGCCATCACGGCGGGGCAACAAAACTGGGCAACCTAGCGTTACGAGAATGCTGGTGCAACGGTTTCCAATGAACACATCGGAATCGCCGTAGCTTCTGACCAACGTGCAAACCTGTCTGTATTTGTCAAGATACACGTACACCGGTTGAAAGGTAGCAAGAGTCTGACCGGGTCAACGTCTACAGTATGGAAACGCACATCAATGGCTATAAAACTCTCCATTGAGACACGCGCGTGACGACAAAGTTCAGACCGTCGGCAGGACGGGCACGATTTGGCCCATGTGCGGATGCAGCGGTTAACATTGAATTATCTTGACTGTTTAGTGTATGCTTCAGTTAGACATGTTGCGCAATGTGTAGAGAATTTGGCGACGGAAATCTAACAAAATAATCGGACGAATGATGCTTTGTGAAGTGTCACAAATACTCATCCTTTCGGATTACTCCATTTGGACGTGCTTTAGCTTGAGAAAACCTGACCGATGTAGTTGTTCTACCTCCGGATCGTTGTTTTATGCCGTCAAGATTGCTGCCAGATCAAATTAGCTCTCTGCCGTGCTCACTTTAACAGTGATATGTGAGACATCATCGGCGACTGCGCTGGGACTGCCTGAAATGTGACGGATATGGGCCGTCTACTGAACAATATATCCTAATTGTCAGGTCCCTCTGAGTGGGTACCTGTCGAGTTTCGAGCATGGAGCTTATGTCAGCAGCATGAGGTCTGTGAATACGATAAAACCTGCTTCCATGGAAGTGTAGAAACTGGCGGATACCGAGATATGGCGCTAACAGTATCTTTCCGAACACACTATACCAAGACTTAGTTGACTGTAAACGCTTGGGTAAGCAGGCTGGCGAACATCGGCAATTACCGACCTGCTACTGTAACACCGCTCCTACATTCACTCTCAGTGCATCCACACTTAGCACTAAAGGAGCGGACGGATGATGATGTGACAGCGATGTTATATTGGCGAGTGTTGTTTTCAATTCAATAAGGGCTTGATGTGCGGCAGCTGTAAATGAAACTGAGCTTACCTGGACTCCGAACAAGCCGATGAGCGGTAGTGTTAGATAAGTGCAACGTTTACCAAACCATCGAAATGACGAATTTGCTTGGACGACGTGGGTTCCAGGTAGATCGCTACTGCCTGTACTCTGTCTGGAGAAGGTTCGGTCCCGCTCGTGGATATACTATCAACTGGGTCAGTTACGCGCGACATCTCAAACGACCACTTAGCTAGGCGTACAGTCACTCATGATGCAGCCGACAGGCGAACAATAAGCGCAAATGCGCGCAATGTTCCTCCTACGATGAGATAGCGGCCAAGATATCCAAGTATGGAGAAACTCCATCCAGTCCACGATTCATGTTGTGACTAAAACGTTGAAAGGTCTGAGTAGCGCTGTTATGACCAAACGGCAAACAAGAGAATTCAGAAAGTCCGAAAGGTGTTATGACTGCTGTCTTCGAAATGTTTATAATGGTTTATAACGGTCGTTTACTACACACAGCAAAGGACAAATAAAGGCAAGTTTAAGATCGGTTTTTCACGGAAAATCAAGCATGCTTCAACAAGCTTATCGCTCTGCACCATACAAAACATAGAACGACAAACGTACTAAACCAGACTCAACATGTCCAATGCGGGGACCCGGAAGTACATAGGGTTTTCTGTACAATAAAACTACAAAAGCCATCAGAAGATAGAGCAATGGAGATTCCAAGTTAATTCTCTACATACCAAAATTAACTTTTTTTATGACATTCTAGCTAGTGAGCTAGAATGTCATGTTTAACTGCATACTCCGTTACCGTGTCGGGAGACGGTCATATGACAGGTTTTGGCATCTTTATCAGCGTCACCACTTGTTCTTCCTCTGAGACAGCCTGAACCGTCTGTTAGTACATAATGCAACCAGGACGGGCTGGATATGTGTCTGCTCTGAATGGAGTTAAATTTAAGGTCGTTCAGGTCAGCTGGAAGACACTTTTCGAACAAGCATGGCTTATTTGCCGGTTTCTCGTTCCGGTTCGAACACACGCAGTGGCTCTGACTCCACCGAGTCCCTTTGGTTTTAAGACTTTAGTAAGCACACAAAGCTAACGAAGAGAGATGATCATGCCACTGCCTCCATTGGTTATTACCAGGCAGAAAGTCGCGGTGCCAGGAATTTCAAAATGGGATTAACTGTATACAACGTCTCTGCAGTAAAACACGCCTAAGTTTGCAGTTCTCATTTGTCAATGTAGTCAAGGCTGAGGTCCTTGACCAGCTGCTTTCTGTGAGCGCTAAAAACCACGGCTCCTGGAGCCAGTGGTTTATCTCATGTGAAGATGAATACGACGATCCTCGGGACGCTGCATCAGCCGCGCTCGGCTCAACTGACACTTATCTCCCTTGTAAGACAGTGGTATACTTGCGTATTAGTTTCACTCAAACGTCGCAACAAACATCGTAAATCGCAGCGGTGTATTGTGAATATATTGCAGCACTATCGTTGGATCCGTCGGTAGAACTACGCGGGCGATTTGCATTCTCAGTTCGTCCACAAGCAGCCTGCTACGAATATAGCCGTCGTGAATTCATGTCTTGCGATGGATATTAAGCGAGGCTACTTCAGATTTCCCGAGAACGAAACAACACATAACCAAACCGTTCGCCGCTGTTATCCTAATACAAAGGTCACTTGGGCGCGAGAAGAGATTTTCAAATTTTTCAATCATCAAAATGAATACTATCGGAAGGACATATGGATTTCTTGAATATAAAGGTTGTATTCACAAATCGCCCATATATGCACTTTCGTTAATTAAAAATGTGATTCATTTTTCTGGTATAATCATAATGTTGTCCTCCGTCATCGATCTTGCGTCGCAAAAATGATGCCGCCAAAAGTTTCTTGGCAGATTTCATACCTACATCGAAAAAGCACCTAGTTTCGCGAGATTTAGGAGGCATACATGAAATAGTAATACTCGGCAACATTGCGCTTGCATTGAATTCGAGAAAAATGCAACTTTTTTCAGAATAGTGCAAATATGAGCGATTTGGTAATATCACGGATTTTCCTCACTGCAGCAACTTTAAGATTAAAAAAATCCACATCTGTCGGAACCTACCCATTTTAATAATTACCGAAAAATTGGAGAGATACCTTTCAATCGTTCGCTGTTCACTGTTGGATAGCAAAAGTCGTCGATTTTTTGAGCCTCTTCGTTGATCTTCTGAACACTAGGATATGCAGGGCGTCAACCACCCTCTTTCTTCCGTTGCGTCATTGTATACGCATCTAGGAGTCACCTAAAGGCTACACCATTGGGTGTTACCACCGCCTGCGCTAGTGGCACATTCTAACTACTGACGGCCGGTCGAGGCAGACGACATACAGAGTGAAGTCGTCCCGGTCGCTGCTTGAGATTCGCGAGATGAAGGCTTTGGAATCTGTACTCATTTCCGATGGAGAAGTCTATTCTGAGTTCCTCGCCCATGCCACCCCGGACTCGCCAGTAACTGGAGAGATAAATGCCCAAATACTCGAGCCGCCAGTTATATGGAAGGTCTCCCACCACAACTATCATACGTGTTGCTGTCTCCTGTAATTTTCCAAGTTGAAATACATCGCTCTGTATACGGAGAAACACTGCGGCGTAGCTGCACTCCAGTCTGGGACAAACATGAAACGGGATGAGTAAACAAAAGGCTTTCATCGACACCTTAGCAAAAGATCGACAGATAGCTCCAAGCACGTCTAGCTTTAACACAGGTCTGTTCGGTGAGAGCTTGTGGTTTTAAGGTGTCTGGCACCAGCGCTCTGAGGTCACGTTCCGTATTACACTGTACTAACAAGTTACCTCCAACATGATAAGCCCTGATAGCTTTGGCATCTCCCCAGTTCGTAAAGGAGCATTTCTGTGTTTTTAGAGGCAAGCTCCACTGAACTGTCCATGTCGATGTCATGTCCAAGTCCTGTTGCAATATTTCACAATCTTCATCTGAAGAGACTGTCCTCTATGCTTTCATGTTATCAACGGGGGTGAGGGCAGGCGGCTGTAGATGATCCAGCAGATCATTAAGAAAGTCAGAAAGAACAAGTGCCTAAACACCGACACTTGTGGCACATCGCTTATGGTAGCAGCTATGCGGGAAAGTGTTGGCTGCTCCTGATAGCGGATAAACTACCATGGAGAAAGCCTGCTATCCAATTTATCATAGACGAGCTGACAGTGTGCACTGACAGCTTAGTTAATAAATGGTTATATGACACTGTCAAAATCAAGAAATATCACGTCCAGATTCTTGCCGTTAACTCTTGCTTTAACCCATCGCTCTGTGGCAAACAGGGAGGTTTTCAAGGAGGACCGCCGTGTCCGAAATCCACGCTGCTTCTTATTGAGGGTAGAGGGTTGGTCGAAATGCCCCTGAAGAGGATCAATTATCAGCCAAGTCATTAGTTGGATCTTGTCCAAGTTTTCGACAACCTCGTTTTTATGATGATCCATCAGTGCCAGGATTTCAGCTTTCATTCTGATCCGTCGACGGATGTACGGACACAGCCTCTTAGGTGTTGTTGCTGGTTCCGCGGCCAGTCTTTCCCCGTACCAATGACGCTTTCTTAGCTTCAGGGCATTACATTTATTTCGTGATTTTCGGTGCGCATCGTAGGAACCATATCCGGCATGGTGGCTCATCAACTGCTGGTGCATGCACCTGAAGATGACACGCAATTCAACGCTAAACTGGGGACGACTACGAGACATCGATGCAAACCGTTCCACTGGATGTCAAGATGATGTCTCTAATTTTGCGCCGACGTACAACATCCATGATCGTGGTTCCGCCACAGCCGTGAGTGCGCTAGGCTTCCGTATTTCGTTGAATGGATTCTCCAAATATTCCGTCAAAACCGAGTGGGTGTTGCCCGCAGTTTGACTTTTGCCCACCATACGGCCAATAACGCATGTTCACACCTTCCTAGCGGAGGTAAAATATGTACGCGATTGATATCTGACTCTAGTGCAGGGAACATTCTGTCCAACTTGAGGTTGGATCCGGCCTGCAAACCCGTGCCGATACGAGCACAGCTCGGGAGGAAGCAAACGAAGTAATGGCTCAGAAAAACGTTTTGAGCCATCAGTAAACGCATGTGTTCCTCAAAGCGCGTGTGATTCGAAAATTAAAGTAACTATTTTGCGGTTACTCTCATATCATATTATTGTCCTATTGGCGCCATGTGCATTGGAACGTTAGATGATTGCTGCTATTCGATATCAAATAACCTACTAAGGCAAATGTGTAGTTCGACGGTATGGTGATTTAAGGCCGAAACGAGTTGAAAACGGCCATTCAGGCGCGAAGAGAGATTTTTCACATTTCTCGTTAAATATTCAAATGCATATTACTGGACAAATATATGGATTTCATGGAGTATAATAATGGTGTTGTAATGAGAAAAATCAGCTATACCTTAAAGTTGTCCATATTTGCAGTTTTGTTGAAAAAATGTTTCGCCATTTGTTTTCAATAAAAGCCTAATTTCGGCTTCCCTAATCGATTTCACATTCCGAAAATGCTTCCATCGGAATTTTCGTGGTGAAATACGTAATGGCATCCCGCAGAAAACGCTCAATTTCGCGTAGTTTTGGAGATATAATAGTATTTGCAATTTTCGACCACGCTGTGTTCACATTGCATTGTATACGAAATATCACGGCAATTCCTAATGGAAGCTATGTCGCCACGGTTGTTGGTTAGTTACACATCCGAATTATATTCCCTGATAGTATTTCTGGTGGTAAACGGTCTACGATATCACGTGGTTGTTTCTACCTACGGTATGGTGCAAACAAGCGGCGAGGGATGATGAGCGTTGGGCGTCGACAGACCAGCCGATACTCGGAGCTAAAATATTTCGTCGTGCAATTACTTCAACAGCCCAAAAGTCCGCACAAATGAAGAAGACTGAGACGGTGTGCGGTAACTGCCGTTTATTCGTGTTGGCGATTAAATTCAAAAAGTGATGATGATGGTTTCAATCGAGTGTACAGATGAAGTTAACAGAGCGGCATATACAAAAGCGTACAAAAATGAATTATAAAATATATTTGTGAATTGTGGACAACATACCGGCATTCTTCTGACATAAGGATAGCATCCATCATCCGTTGATAGGTGGCAGCGGACGCAAGCGTGTGTTAACTGCCCAGTATGACATGCGCACAACTCATACCTGAAAACCAAAATTGCGCCAACAACATAGCAGCACGTTGCGTTACGTCCTGTCAATATAGACAACTAGCTAGTTACGTTGGGCATGAGCTGTTCGGGGCTAAGCATGAGCCTGGGTCAGCGACTCCATGTGTACAAGCCTATACGAATGCTGACGTACCACACGTGCTGGTTTGCAGAGAATATGTTAGTAGTAGTAGATACATAATTTTAGATGTGTGCGTCAGTTCGTACTGATAAGCACTGACGAGTATGGACGTTTGGACGTATACAATAGCAAATATGGCTGAACATCGATGGTTATTAATGTATATCATCAGTTCGCAATCTGAAACCTCCTCATGTGTGTGACTGCTCACGAGTAGAAACAACAATTCTGTAAAAGTATACTTTAGTTGATGCCCTTTTCCTCTGTTGCAGAGAAGTCGTGAGTGGATACCTCGCGTTGAAACGAGAAAACTAGAAGTCGGAGCGTTGAATGGCGTCGGGCTTATCGACGCAAGAATCTGAAGATCCTGGCCCCTGGCCGTCACCTTTTCTGTGAATTGAATTTAATTGAATAGAAGCCGCTCAAATAGCCTTTTTCAATTTGTTTCGACCTCGAAGCACAATCTTGAGGAACAATGCAACTGTGGATTGATTTGTTTTTGTAATCCGATTTCTCGCCCCCAATTGCATATACATGTAACTCAAATCGTTCAGTGTGTGTTTTAATGCATCGAGAAATCAGCTGAAGTTTACGGTAGAATAGCAAAAATGTTTCCGACCGCTCTTCTTGTGTTATTTCTATCTCTATCGTGTAGTAGGTTTTTAACTTTTGTAAATAATTTTTGTTGATGGATTTGCACGCAGGGAAATGCCTTTGAACGCTTGCTCGACTATTTATGCCGCAGTAAGCGTTGAAGCCGTTGAAATATGCATGCCGTTCTGGTTAAATATGAACAAAATTTCGGGTCGACCCCGCAGTGCCGAATGCGAAAACTGGATTTCTGGAATAATGACCTTTCATCTGCATCGACAGACAAGTCCTTTTATCGAGGAATTTCTTACAAAAGCATGTTCCTTATCTGTTTCTGTTGTAAGAAGTCAGGTGGTGAGTTCCCTTCAACCACTAATATATTCTACACGCTGACAGTGCAAAGAGGTAATACGTGAAACAATCACACTAGTGTTCCTCAATTCTAAGGTATTGACAAGTTTATAAATGGTCAATTTAAGGACCCTGAACTGGTCTGTCAATTGTTGGGGGACGAGATTTTGGACAACGCTAAGGTAAGTTCTTGTTGCCATTATTTTAAAGTTTTGTTACCATTTGCTCAAACTTATTCCTAGATGTGGTTTTTTCATCCATACATACCTTTATGTTTTCGGACTAGGACGTTTGTACGCGTACAAACGTCCTAGTCCGAAAACATGTGCCACCGCGGTTGCACAACATAATGTGAAACCACACGAATTTTAATCAAGTATTAAACTGCAGTTTAACACCATCACCGGATCGCTGAGTGACGAAACACTTGTTGCTGTCAGCGATTTTTACGACTTTTCACATGCCATATAAAATACGTTTTACAGCCTCAAAGTACAAATTGCTTTTGCATAGCTGCCGTGTTTACATGGATTTGGTGTTTGATAATGTGGTCAAAAAAGTTTTTGACTGGTTTGTGTTTGTTTTGGTTTGGGAAGCCAGTTGAACGACAGCGGAGATGTAGGAAATGTAAAGGAAGCCCGTATCTCTGAGGCTAAGGCAGTACTCGCTGATCTAGTACACCTGGCGACAGAGAAGCCTTTGATACTTAAGGCAACTTCGAGGGCCGTATTACTTCATAACACGACCGCTCAGGGTAGAAAACACAAAATGTCTTCACTTATCTGATCACCAGTGTCTGTGTTCGATCGCTTGAACCGGGCAGCACCAACGAGTAAGCTTAGAAGAGGTTAGGAAGCGGATATTTGCTAGTGATTACTAGTCGACTTCTTTTATTGAATGCTTACATTTGCATAGATTTAAATAGCTAGGTCATGTATCTAGGTTATTGGCTAGTCGTCTGCCATAGCGAACACTCTTTGCCAACGGTGTAGCCGACTGGCCTGAGTGTTGTGGTGGATGGATGGTGCTCTGGCTTAGAGAAATGAAGTCGTTCACCAAGAAGTTGCTCACTGTAGGTCTGGTTCTTCTCCCGGATGAGGTGCCTCGCAACTCACAGATTCCGCGGCTAGAGACGTTTGGTTAGATGATGGTTAATTAGGCTTAATGGTGTGAATGTCGTGGTTTGGCTGACTTGTTTGTAATGCGAGTGCATTTATTTACACAGGGCAATAAAAACAGTAAGGAAGCTGTTTCCATGATGACGGCTTACTTTTACTTACAGATCGATTGTTTGTTTGCGAGGTGTGACATTTTGATGTTGGATGTTTGGGTACAGGCATGGCTTTTCTTAGTAGTTAGGTCCCTTTCGCTCCCCTTCTTTTTCCCCATTTTTTGCTTTACTGGATTTTGATTTTTCATTGTATTCCTGTGGCAGCTGCACATCAATGAACGCCATTGATGTATTACCGTCTATGATGATGCAGTATTGTATAGTTAACCTGTTGATTCAGCAAATTAACGGTGGTTACCTGAGATCAGGGCTGAGATCTCAAGTTCCCCGATCACTACAATTTTTCACCCTACGGTATCCCGTTTATCCGAAGTCAGTCACGGAACTAATGGTGCAGCAGCGCTTTTTGTAGCTGCAGTATCACATTAGAAGTGTTTTTCACAATCTGCTTGTCCTAAGTAGGTAAGAACTACGCTATGGCCTATTTCATTCAACCACCACTCTGCCGTAGAGCGTTTTGTGTAGCCAATGTTTGTGGTCTTTTTGTAAACTGTTTGTTTGGATCTTATTGGTAAAGAACTTCGTTGTTAGCTCTTCAGAGGGTAAAATTAAGTAAGGGTGAGTTCTTCACGAAGTCATCGATATTGTATTGAATGGAGGGCGAGAGTTTCTGGGTGGCGATCTTTCACAATGTTGCCGGCCCGTAACGCACCCTTTATGTGGCTCACACACGCTACTTTATACTTATCCTTATTTTGAATGGAGTAGATTAAGCTAATATATTCGAACAATGGTTTTTCAGAGACCTCACGAACAATTTGGAGGTTTTTAATCAATACTGAGTAACTTCTGTTTTGCCGTGCCCAGTACAAGAACTTATTGTCCGGCAACCTTTACGTGATGATATGCAGACTTTAGGTCGGATGTTGACTTCATACGCCGATCTTTTCAGTATCTCAGTTTGGCAGCACCTGGCCGTTGGTGTGTTGCGAGTTACGAACACTGCCAGAATCACCACCGAGAGTCGTGTATAAACGTTTGTTGAGTGGAAGACCTCACTGCTGCAGCTTTTTTAATTGCACTGATGTCAGTTAGAGGATCTCTAATGTCATGTTAGTTTCAGATTTTTAAACCTTCTGCATAGAGAACAATGCGACTGAAAACTTATTCATGGAAATCATTAATATTGACTAAAATTCGGATGGGCTTAGGATGGGTCTTTGTGGCATACCATTTGGGAAGACAGTTTGGAGCCGGCTTCTAACCGGAAGGTTTTACCATCAAGAAGTGAGCTCATCGAACGCCTCAGTGCTATATGTCCCCGTTTTTCGTTGATCGGGGCTCTGTGCCATTCGGTCAAATGTGTTAGCAAATTCAAAGAGATTGACGTCTGATGTAAATTTGCAATCTTATGCAGCTGTTTACCTAATCAAAAACAGGGTCGTGCTTGGTACACGAGGTTTACTTGGCATGTATCCGTGCTAGGGTACCAACATGGAATTGTTGTCTAATTGATTTAAAATAGCTGGTTTGAGAATGTGTTCTAATGCCTTACGCAGAGTTCTTATTAGGCCGATTAATCACTGGCTGTTAGGATAGTAACGGCCACTGAACATACGTATAATGACAAAAGAATGATGTCTGCGGTAAGAATCGGCGTAAAGTGACTTGGCGTGTACACATCCTGTTCCGTTTGGTATCCTTAGATTAATTTGTCCCAGAACTCTTGGAATAAAAGCAAACGTATACATCATGCACTGGGAGTTCTGCAACTAGGAGTGATTGCTGGGTTCTCTTTGAAAATAAATGCTAAGGTGTCCCTGAGTTGTAAACGGCGGTGCACTGATCTGCTGATAACTTAGCGATGGCGTTGGCTTCTTGTATGGTTTCACCGTTCGGCTGATGTGTTAAGCGAACCGAAGATGAATTGTTGCAACGACACTCTATGTATTTGTGGCTCTTTAGCATACGTTTATTTGTACTTGTGGAAGATTGCCACGAATTTCCTCTTTGCACGGATTGCGTATTCTGAGAAAAGCCTCGGCATCTTTTGTTGTGCAAGACTGTTTCGGCTTAGTGATTATTTGTGCGCAGATGCCGGAAGGTGAGCTATTCCCATGGGTAAGACAGAACGGGAAGAGAGTTTAGTCAAATTATGTAGTACTTAAGAGATGTCGGGCTCTTGATGTCGGAAATAACTGCACATAAAACGTCTTGAGATGATTTTTTGTGACGGTATTCCGGCTGGTTTTTGGCCGTTTGTTTGGCTCAGTAATAAAGGAAGTTAGATACCATAATCCACTGATCACTACGGCCTGGGGGAGTTCAGGCACTTATTCGTTGGCGTACTGATTCTTGTGGGTAATAACGAGATTTCGCGTTGACGAGCATCATTCTAGGTTGCATATTGGCGGAATTGGAGTAATGCATGTTGAAGGTAATAAAACTACTGAAGAAAGAATGGAAAAGCCAGAAACAACGCTGAGAATAGTTTCAAACGTCTGTTGACGAGTGTCAGTTCTTCGGTCAGTATTTCATTTTGAAGATATTATAATGTAATCACACTTTCAGCTGAATGGTTGGTAGTTTGTATCTGAAACCCAGATAACTGACAACTACTGGCGCCTTCTCTATCCAACTTATGGATCAGCAAGTTATTCTGTTGATTACCTCTACGTCAAGAAGACGAAATGCAGTTGTGTTATTTCAACGCTTTCATTTGTTTGGGCGGAGCTTCAATTCAAGCTCCCCGTGAGCCTGGTTTTGTACTCATTCCATATACTAGGTCACCTTGAATTCCAGGACGAACTTCCTGCTTAACTGAATTTCGCCGGTTGTTTGTGTGGAAAGTGGAATGCAATTACTGACGCGGGACAACGAAAGCCGTCAGTGTGCTCCTTTGCCGTAATGTCTCGCCTTCATTTACAGCTACGCTGTTTGTTTGCAAGGTGTAAGGACATTGGTGTGGCGTGTTCAGGCTGCGTTAGTTAGGTCTTCTCCCCTCCTTTTTTTCTCTTAGTTAGCTTGGCCTACTTCTTTCTTCACGGTTTTATAACAGTTAAACTTCATTGCGTACCACTGATGCACTACTGTCTTCGATGGTGCCGGTGAAAATGTAATACCACTGCCTGGAGTGTCCTACTATGATTCAATGGCATGGAGTGGATAGTTCCAATACTGTGTCGATCTTGACGTGACCGTTGGACTGCGGCACGTTTGTTCCCATCACTGTTGAAATGTTGAGAGTAGGTACTGTAGAATACCTAGCATAATGACAATTGGGTCACTTAATAAAGATCGAATACCCGGGGGTAGGGCAGTGATTTGCTGTACAATAATAAGATACTAGCTGTGAGGAGTCCGTGTGGGAATCTGATCATAATTGGGGGAAAAACAAGGGAAAGGGCAGTAACCAAACAATACCCACTTGCGCGTAACCGACTCCTAATGCCAATTCTGTAATGACCCAGTTGTCTTAAAGTTCGTTGAATGCATCGACCGGTGTGGCCTGTGCGGTAACCACTGGCACAATGTTCCTTGTTTCGCAACCGCGAGTGGTAACTGTACTATCATCACAGGAAGTTGCTACGCGGTATGTAAATTTATCCGTGTGGTTCCTGAGATTCGCTGTCTCACTATGATGGCCATGTTTGGTTGAAACTTTGTGTATCAGAGATTAGTCTCCTACCAAGTAATCAATGAACCGATGAAACTAACTCAGACGTTGTGAGACTCCCCGCAAACGAAAAATTGGCTAGGTCATCAATCCTTCTGATGATTGTCCTTTAGATAGTCGTCGGAACAGTTACATACTTCTTTAAGTGTGTTCAGTATGATTCCAGTATGTCTCGATACTGACGTTTAGTGTGCTATAAGTATACAGAAATATAATAACGAGGTATTTCCTGAGGGTCCTACTGTGTTTTGCTGACCTGCTGTTAGTTATTTCCATCGGTGCGATACTGACGTTAGGGCAGCGACTTGGTGTGACCACGACACCTAGGCTGCTTTCCTGTGAAGCGATGGCTGGTGACGTCGCTGATGTAGTATACCCAAGCGCAGTGTCAGTGACGTCTGTGCGTGGCCTTTGGCCTGGTCGATTATACAGGGACCACCGGTGCGAAATGTCTATGTATCTTTAAAAACCACCTTCATTTCTGGAGTTATGCGAATTGTTTCATGACTTTGTCTCGCCCGCATGCACGACGATTGCAGAGTTATTCACTATTTGATGATCGCCTATTTAGGTGGTTAATGACAATGAATTCAAAATTGCTTTTGGCACGCCAGGGAAAGTGCTTGAAGGGACAGTTTACTCATTGCTGACTCTAACTGTGTATGTATGATTAGATTGATATTGCCTTAACCATTAGAGAGAGCGCCCCGGTTTATTATTTATGGTTGTACTACAATTAAGCATAAATGAAAAACACCGGTGTATTACTATTTATGATGATGGTATGATGGCTAAATGACAGTGGAAAAGGTAACAACTATGTCTGATTTTAGGCAATAAAAAAGCCTGGAGCTGGACAAGAAAGCGATTAAGGTTATCCTTCTTAGGAATTTAAAGTAAGGCTGCCGATGACAAGCGGAGAAATATAACTGGCTCCGTTTCTTTCGGAATAAGGGGTCAGTTTTATCCAATCATCCTTTCAATCATCACCTTGGATGATTGGAAGACTGCAATCCATCTGATCTCTATCTATTGATCTGCCTAACATAGGTGTTTTGGCGTGGCCGTCACGCTGTCCAGTTTGACACACTATGCTATTAAAAACGCAACACCGCATCAAGTCCCAATCATTTATAGCGAAGCATTCAGGTTCTTATCGATACATAACCCCATCTTCGAACTATAGTCTGTGAGTTGACCTCAGATTTGGAAGTATCCATAAACAACGCTTGGCAAACTAACTGTCGAAGACATGGTACTCATACTGTTTGTTTAAGTGGTTCCGTACCCAGAAATTCTCGAAGTACGCATTGGTGCACTGCAGTGATATTCACATCATATTTCCTTTCACGTTTGCTTGTGGGCACGAGATCTCTCGGTGCGATCTGGTCATGGGTAGGTCTTGTTTTCGAGACGTAATGTAAGGAGAATTGAGTACAAGAACTTCCTTTGAAAACATCGCGAGACTGTCAGATGCTAACAAAGCGCAAGGTATGCTTTCACTAGTGTGGAGATAACGTTCTCAGTTACATAATGAGCCATTGGATAGATAGTTGAAACTGTGAAGTCTTAGACGGACTGCCTATACTAACGAAGGTAAAAATGGGAACACCGCACTACTGATATTTCGTTCTGCACTCTGAAGGTGCAAATCACATTATACATGGACCAACATTTTCGTTCAACATATTCAGTTTGGTGTCACCATCGCTGACAACAGTAAGTTACTGATTGATACGGATGATTAGGTGCCATACAACCATAAGAAAAACACATTCAGCGTTCATCTAGCGATGGGATCCAATTTTTGAAATGATTGGCACTAAACCCAAACAGCTGCAGCTGAATTAAAAATGGGAGTAGGATGACATCCAAGATTACTGTGTTAGATAGATGTATGCTACTTGCGTACTCAACACGGATCACCATACTACTGTGAAGAGCCACCACATTAAGCCCATTAGCTTTTGTCGTCCTACTCTCTTTTGCGTCTGTTATCTGTTTAGAATGTGTGATGTTGAACATTTAAGCTTATTAGCGGGGTTTTGTGCATTAAGTTTCGTTTCCGCAGTTTTTTGTTGTTCAAAATAGGTTTATTTTTGAATAGCGGTATGGCATTTTTGCATCAGTGTCAACCACTAAGTTATTATTATTATTATTAATTAATTAATTATTTTATTGTCAGCTTCATTAAGTAGCTCACCAAGTGGCTTATTCCTGACGCGTTGGTTCTCATTGCTGTTTTTTACGGCAGCAGAGCTCAAACTTTCACCGGTCTACACCTAGGTTATTGCTTACTACATTTCGTCATATTATTCTCACTATCTTTTGGCGTATTTCTCTTTCTTGATCCTCATTGTGTTGAATGCCAAACCGGGCCGCTGTTCTGTGCGGCCAGTCTCCGAATCCAGTACTTACGTACGCAATGAAAGCAGCATGTTTTGATGATGCTATTTGGTCCGACTCTCAACATATTTTTGATACTTCTCAATATCTGTAGTTGAAAGATGCATCAAGGCCAGATATGGTCATAGGCAATGACTGCACTGCTGGGCGTTTTATCGTGCTTTCTATTATCACTGAGTGCGCCGGAAACAGGCATACCTATAACTGAATAAAAAACAAACATTGAACGATGAGTATTTATCATGGCGTTTCAACTCAGCGCCAGGGTGGATTAGCAAGCCAGTTGAGAATACATAGAGTTATAGCCAGGTTACAGATTTTTCACCTTGTCTCGTTGTCTGTCTATCTGTCACCCAGTCTTATTTACATGGCTAATGAGGATTAGTGGGCCTCGAGTTGGATTTTTCTGCTAAGTGCATTGCGAGAGGGGTTTGATTTAAAGATTGGTCACGTCTAAGAGCAAAGCGACTGATCCCCTTCAATCGATTCAGTCATTTTTTAGTTCCCCAGCTTGACCTTCTGACCTGTGTTTCTGGTCTCTCCTTTCCAGATCCAAGTTGTGTTGGTGTAAGTTCGCCTTCAGTTGTTTCACCTACATAGCCTCGTATGCTGAGATCAGATGTTTGTGCTTGAAAAGCTTAAAGTAAAGGTTTTTTCCCCTAATTGCAAGCTTATTTTATTTCCCATCCACTTAAAGCGGGTCGATGATTTTATCCCTTCTGTCTTTTGAACCAAAACTCAGTCGGATTCTGCCTCGCGCCTTTATAAGTGGTTAAGATTGCTCTTATGTAAACAATCTACGGCTATCTT
>JTDE01001317.1:110546-125679 GCA_014338405.1 Paragonimus skrjabini miyazakii | reverse complement strand
AAACAATCTACGGCTATCTTCTCTTTCTTTTTCACAGATCGGGCATACAGCAGTATATGGTTGCTCCGCAAATTAATGTTCGCACGGCTCTTTTTGTCTGTCACTGGATAGTTGCTGTTAAGCGACGTTATGGCATCGGTTGTTGTTGGTTTACGGTGTATGGTGGTTCAACTATTCACAGTTGATTGTTTCAGTACTATCACATTTATACTTAACGTTAGAGAGCCTTTTTCTGCTTTTTATGTGGAACAAACTTCTTGGAATTTTCATGGAAACGGAATCTGCGGATGACTGATAGTACCGTGCTCATCCTTTACGCACCGGAGCTACAATATTGCGTGTCGTTTTGAGAATTCAGTTCTTTCAAACGTTCGCCTGGTAGCTTTGAAAAGTGCTGCTAGAATGCATCTTTGAATTTTGCTAACTTAACGATGTCGATTGTGTGCTTATCATGGTATATTATTCTGGAGCATTTAGCTTGTTGCGTTCAGTACTGGTTTGTTTGAGGTGCAGGCGAATGGTGAACGAACGCCAAACAACCACACAGCTTCCTGTTTTTCTAACTAAAAATCTCTTTCTCTGAAGGTGAATTCGGAAACACTTCGTGCTTAAGAACAGCTATCTTGAACTAACTGACCCATATGTGCAGACAAGTTCAATGGGATAGGTTTAAGCACACGACGGGTTTGTGAGTGAATGAGAAGGTGCCTGAACTATTTCTTGTTAAAACTTGTCACAATCTGTGTGGGTGTTTGAATGACTTGGAGTTGATAATATTAGGAGATGACCTCGGAGAACGGTGTATACTTACAGTCTTTTGCCAGAAGGCTGGTAAACACAGCACAAAGCATTGTAACTGATGCGGGAGAACATGATAGTAGGAGCTACCTAATTCAAGTTACGTGAAAAGATTTTAAACACCTGACGAAGGAAGTGAGAAGTCAGTCTTTGGAGCTGAGTTAACTGCTATCAACTCATTATGGATATTGCAGTGCCACGATGTTTGAGTATGGAGCATCTTGGCGTGGTTTGAAAGGCCGTATATAACAGTGACTTACATTGGTTTCAGATTGTGTTTTGAGCAGAGTGAAAGCTGCTTCCAGACATTTTAAGGAATTTGTTCTTAAGCTCCTTAAGGACGAATAAAGCATAATCTGAATCAGACCTTCCCACTGCACATTGCTTCTTACGTCTTTCGGAGATTTGTAAGTCTTTACGTGACCCGGTGACATTCTGTTAAACCTCTCCCTTATATACACGTTATTTTAACCTCGTAGAACCTAAATAGCTGACGACGAGTGTTCGCCAGAGTTTATTTCCATATCTCAGCGGGAATTTCCATGGGAGAGCTCTTTAAAAAGGCACCGTAGTTCTTGAGACTCAGGGACTTTAGTTGAGCTTTACTCTCATTGGATTGCAACCCTCGTCTTTATAAAGGCTCGTCAACAGTTTACGCCAACCAACTCCTCCATTTTTTTCCGGTCATTAACCACTTATTACCAATGGGGTGCTGACAATCAACGGCATTTTATTTCCTTCATGATGCAAGCTCTCAAACCGGCACTCCACTGTGATGGGGTTTTTGCTATTATTTGTGCTAATTAAACAAAAACAAGTGGACAGTGATTCTGGTCATCACTCTCCGTGTTTTCAGCTGACAATCTGAGACACGCTATGCTCATCTAGATAAGCGTTTCCAAAAGTTCGCCATATTGTCTCTGGTGCACGATATGAGGACACAGTGGAACGACAATATAATACTGAATGGGATTGGCGGACAGGGGGCTATACATAAGACTATACATAAGTCTATACATAGGACTACGTCTGTCTGACTTTTAGCCTAATACCGGTGATATTGCAGCAAGCTTATCCAGCTTATGGACCACTAAACTCATATCATATTGAATTATACTGAACAATATTTTGAGTTGTGGCTCGTAGTGTTTCAGTGTTCACATCGTGCATGTTGAATGTGAGAGATTATGACCTTGTGTTTAGGAAGCCAAGACGGTTATAATGTTATCGCTAAGAAATTAAGATGACGACACGCTGAGAAAGTTTGACCTAGACCCAACAATTTCAGTATACCCCCAGGATTCTTAACTGGTCACTCACATCGGATCATGTTTTCAACAAAATAAGATGTTTGGTTATTCTATGTTTGTTAGGACTAAACGATAGACTTCACATTGGTTCAAATTGTATATATGTGCTTAGTACGGTTTAAGCCCATTTTTGTTGTCCGTATTAAACATAAAAGAACCAAATGTTTCATCTCTTTGAAGACTTGACCCACTGTAAATGAGCGTAAAATGATGACCAGGAATTGTACACTATCAGTAGTTTGTATATGCATATCAGAAGGGCCGAAATAAATCTGTCGGCTCAATTGCTTCATTAGTATTCGATGTGTGGGGGTTGCCGGTTGTATTCCCGGGTATCAATTGTTGGCAATGAGGATAGTATAAATTGTCTAAATTTCCAATATTGTCATCATTTTGGTGGATATTTATGTCCAAAGTGAAATTCGGTCACGACATAAAAGCAGTTCGCGTTTGTTAAGATGTTTTTCTCTCACAGCGTCAGATTTGTTTTATTTTTCCCACTCGTAGCCCAGGTATCTATTTCCTAGCACAGATCGTTCACGCTCATCTGGATTCAGCCTATGTATTCCTATATGATAACCAAGACACTGCGTGACCCTTTAACCCACCATTTGACTCTGGATTTGACCTCACCTTGAACTTTGTGTTGATGCTCGTATTAGCTGTGCGACGGGGTGGTGTCACTTGACGCGGATATGTTTGTTCCATTCATTGGTCGACTCTTGTCAACCTGTAGTTTTGTCAGCTGTAGCCAATAGGGTTGGATTCCTGGGGAGGGGAACAAAACAACGGCCTCAATCTTTTCATCACATACAAAGCAGGTGGCTGGATTTAGAACAGTTTTTTCTGCTACCTCGCGATTATAGGCTGCACTCCTCGCTCTTTATGTCAGTCTGATTGAAATGTGTGAAAGAAAATTTCCAGAAACTACTATTTTCGATAAGTTCTCATAAGTTCAATATAATTGTGTAGCGTCAGCAGACTTAAATTAGTAAATATATGATAGAGAGGTTAGGCAGATTATCCTTGGATCACGTAAGGCGTTAATAAAGTCTCTAAAGGTCTATAGTTTAGCCACTCAAGTGGTGAATTACCACTGTTGTTAATAAATCGTAGGCTCGAAACACTGATGTACTACTGTCCCTAACGATGATAATAAGAGCATACTGTTATTGATCTGGTGATGAGGTGCTATAAAGCTGTTCGTCACAGTTTTCTTCTGTGACTCGTTGGGAAGTTTTGCTTGGTTGAGATTTATTGGCCGTGATTACGTTTACGCGGAAGCAGCCCTACCTCTACTGTAAACAACGTGGTAACGAAATTACTGTTACTGTTACTCCTCCTGAGTTACTGCGTATTTTCCGATCGATTCAAGTAAGTAACACAGTTCTTTAAAGTGACCAGTTTTTCAGTGCAAAAATCTGCAACTCACAGACCAGAATGAGATGTAACTAATACTGTCATTTATGATAAGTTTTGCAGTGAATACCAGTCCATTTTTTATTTGCAGACCACTCCGAAGACTTCGGTTATGGGAAACGTGCCATCTGCTGTGAATGCTAATGGTGAGTTTTTTTCGTATGCCTACGCAAGACGAGTTTTTATGAGTTGCCATATCTGTTGGAACACGTGCTGACTATGAATTCAAAAGAGTTCATCATGAATTGGTTTGTAGATTTCATTTCCGACTACCACTGTTGTAACCGTTTGTGCTAATCTATATTACGTTTGTCCTGTACCTATTTGGCTCCACTTGAGCGATATTTCTTCTTGATGGTTGTCCGGTTGACGTGAGATATGCGTGACATTCTTCTGCTTGACTTTTTTACTGGTCATATTGAATGATCTGAACTGCCGGATCAGTCGGTGTGAAATGTGATTCATACCTTCACATCGCAAAGTGGAGCATCAAAACTGGTGTATTTCCCTTACTACTTTTTCGTTTGTAGGTGGTTTGCTTGAAGTTAACGACCATTTGGTCTACTTCGATAGTACTATCCGATTAGATTGTAGTATTGCTGACGAAATCTTAATGAAGTACTCTGTTACCTCCACCGGCCACCGTCCACCGTCATCTGTAGCATCGAATGGATTTTTCGATGTCACTCAAATGAGGGTTCTATACTAACTATGCACGGTTCAATTCGTTTTGTAGATCGCAGGCGTGATTTCTTCTTGAGAAGGCTCTGTAAAGACTTGCTGTGATTGTCCATAATCAGTCCTGTCGACTAACCCGCATCCGGTGGGCTAATCGGATAAGCCACGTGGTTGTTCGTCAGTTTGTTTTCCAGAAACTCCGGGTATGCGAGCATTTGGTTAACTAATACAAGCGTTTAGTCACGTACTCTGTGTGTCAGCTGAACTTTTATGAAACCGGACGCCATCCGTTGAGACCATCAACGGTTTGTTAAAACCGCGGATTGTTTAGGCGACGACTTGACCACTAATTGTAGAGATCCTTTTTTAGTTCCGTTGAGTTAAATGGACTGGGGTCGGATGCTAAGTTGTGATTTCGCAGTCATACAAGTCGCTGACTGATAAAGCTGTGCAATCAAAGAGAATACCGCAGTACATAACGTTCGTACATTTACCCTATTGGGTGATTTTCTAACTAATTTTATACTGTCCATTTTCTAAAATTCGTTCTATTATTAGATATACGCACCAAATTTTGTACGAATGAAATCAAACAGTTTGGGCGTCCTGTTTAACATGTTATTGATAAATGGATTGAGAATAACACAACGTTATGAGCAAGATGTAATACTCTACGTTTCAACCACCTCGGGTGACCTTCCTCAGGAATGTTGTAATCGAAATCACAATCGAAATTCTTTGTTAGTTAGTGGGTTGCCACTTGGACCAAATTTCTTTGCGGTTAGCCATATGGCTGGTTGTATATATCGTGTTTAACTAGAAAAGTGTCTCCAAGCTATAATTAAATGCTGAACAACCATTTTATAAACTGTGTTTCAAAATGTACCGGTTTCTTGAACATTGTTCATTCACTCTTCTGTTCAGTAATTTCTTGCGGATCTTGTGTGTACGTAACCAACAAGATCAAAAATCTCCTAGCACTACAGCGTGTCGAAGATAATATTGAGAATGTCATCTACACGATTTGTGAGTATATGACTGATTCAAAGGATACGGTAAGCCTCCTATTGATCGTTTTGATTCCCTCGCATTGGAATGACTGATCTCTCTATCCCATTTTGACTCTTTTCATTCTAACATATGAGTTTGTTTCCCAACCCTTTTATGTCTGTATATCAGAGAAGTGTAGACACTATCGTTAGGTGACCATCTGTTCTAGTGCATCAAGAAGTTACGAATGACAACAGTATTTTTAACCGTTTTTAGATGTCGAAAGTTCTCACTTTTCTGTCATATCTCGCAAATTGAGAATTTTATTTTTATATTTCTAGATAGCTCGCTATTTGGGCAAAAGTCGATTTAGTAAGCTTGCCAGTTTCTATCTGACTATCGCTTTGCTTTCCTCTCTTGAAGTTGCATTTTGCAACTCAGTTGGGAAGCCTAAATCCGATGTCGAGCTACTTCCTCTGATACATGTGTTTTAACATATATTGACAAAATTATTTCACTGATATTTTTGGCAAGCTGTTGTTGTTGTTATTGTTGTTGTTGGGGGTCATCTGTAAAGCATTTCTATGGCTGTGTTCGCTGGTATCCTCAACAACATTGTCGTCATTGTTACTACAGCAACCACCATTGACAGCCACATAATTGTGACCAGGCAGACACTAGTTAACATATAGAAAAATGAAAAGGATTTTGGTTTATATTATCGACATTTTTTTGTGTAAGCTTAAACATTTAGCGTTACCACCTTGAGAATAAACAAATGGGAATCATTTCATTTGTTTTTTTAAATCCATATTGGAACGGCGTTTTAAGTGTTAGCGTGCACGTATGTATTTCACATGGGTAATTCAAGTCACCTGTTTCAGCCACTACAACCCCTCAATCTATAGCTCATATATACCTGAGTGTCACATTATGGTGTATTAAGGAAATGTTCATTGCTGTAATTTTTACTGTCTACTATCCCGTTATGATTCCAGTGTAACACTGTCGTGCACACAGATGTTCGGGCTTTCATCCGGTTTCTGAGCCACGAAGTGGATGCTCATGGTATTTGTAGCGTAAGTTAATATTTCCTATTGATCCATCGATATGAATTTGCTTGTAATATTTAGTATCCCGCCTGTAAAAGTACATAAGTTAAGGTGCACAACTTTGTGGCTACTTATGGTCATCGTCTTTGAATGGTACAACTCCCAACAATTCCCGTTTGGTTCATTCAAGAATAGTTGCCATTTCTTCGGTAGCTACAAACCGAATGAATTATGAAATCACAGATTGCGAAATCGTGTTAGGTTTCCATACTGCAAACTGTACTAGTGAGTAATGCATTTTTTCTGATCCAGCCCTAATGGACGATCACCATGATAAGACTGTAAAAAACGTTGTGGTTTTGTTGTGGATTTCCTGAAGGTGCTAGAAACCGATAGAAGTAGACTGAGCATAGACAACATTGCTTACATTTAAGAGTCAATCATTCTCTGATGGAAAAAGTTTAGCGACTCAATTTTAGTATGTGTTACCTCGCGTCTGTTAGCTTATTCGTCATATTCAAAGATTGTATTTTCATTCCTCACCGGTTTTCGAATTGTTCTGAGGAGAATTATGGAAGTACTCAGTAGACTGTCTTCTTGCTGACAAGTATAGTTCGTAACTGCAAGTACTTTCTCACTAGATGCACTTCTTTTTATGGTATATACTGTTGAGTTGGAGTCTTCACCTTTTGAGGCCACGCTACAAATTCTTTTAGGTTGCACAAATCTAAACATGAGCACTCGAGGAAATCTAGGTTTAGACCCTCGATCGTATGATTTGACTTAAAGCAACATAGCGCACTCAGTTTCAATAGTTATCTTGCATTTGAATGTTTTTCTTTTCACGATGCTCTATTATGTTACATTTAACTGGTTTCTGAATGTGATCACTTGTCTGTGCATGTAACGTCCTCTTTTCAGTTTTTACGCTTCTGTGAACCCACAGAAGAGGAAAAGCAAGCACCTTGTGAGTATGTTGATAGTTCTCGGTAGAATACATTCTACGTTAACCGGTGTTTGTTTCACAATTTGTTAATAAGTGTATTTTCGGTATTTTCGATTCGATCGATAACTGTCTCCATTGCCATTCTTCAATATATCTTACAATCATTGTCGAGTAACTTGCAATTTAGGCAAACGTCCAGTAGTTGGAAAGGTATCTTGGTGACAACTCGATGACAACTACACCCATTTTCACTATATCAGAAACCAGTCAAACTTATCCAGTAATCTCGTCCGTTCTAGGCTTGTATGTTCTGAAGCATCTAGTTTGTTTGTTTCAATATAACTATCTCTTATTCGACATAAGAAATGTTCCAATGAGTCTTGGGTCCGATGCTCGTCGACAGCTGATTTCTTAGAGGATCAGATTTCCAGAGGCGTAGTAATCAATTAGTGTCCGAGATAGATAGACGTCAACTATTGTTGGTGCTAAAACAAAATACGTGCATTTGACGTACGCGTGATTGATGCGTTGCACCGAATCCACTTACAAACTTAACTCGGTCACATGTTTCCTGTCCTTTGATTGCAGTGTGTCCATTTTGTGAGTACGTGATTGACCGCATTCAGGGTGAGCTGATCTCGAACTCTTCTGTGGCCCAAATCACCACTGTCATGCAACAAGTTTGTGTCCGTGTCACTCATTGGAATGATGTGGTGAGTGCATTTGTCGGTATATTCCATTAACATGACATCACTCTGTCGTCTGTTTGTATTGTGTAAACCGGTCACTCTGTTGTCATTAATTGTCAGCTTTATGGATCAGCTTGTTGGTCCTTAGTTGTGGTGTGAACTTCAAACAAATTCCGCAGTTTCTTACTAATGGTATCGGTTTTAAATTGAACGTTTTGTGTGTAAACATTGGCTGTTTAACCAGTTTCTGTATGTTCGTGAATTGCATTATTGGCTGCGCGTGTGGGCGCCTGGCTGGTTCAGTTTACATGCTATTGTGATAATTCTGGGTTGGTTATCATTTCACGAACTACTTGGATATTGTTAACTTTCCTGAGACAGCAAGAAGACATAGGTTGCAGATTGGTATTTTGTTAGTCCTTTGTTAGAACACCATCTAGGCGCGTGGGTTGCATCACATGACAGCAGCGATTAGTTAGAATGAATGAGGAAGCCAGACGGTCACTCATCCGGGTAGACTGGTAGCATACAATCCTGCCTGTCGCTGACTTCCCCTCAGTTTCACTGATCGCCAACTGTCTATGATGTTAGGCAACAACACAGTGAAGACTTCGATTGAGTCGTTATTATTACATGTCAAAATCTGCTTTTTGGTTGTTGACCCTCGTTTTTCTCGGTCACTTATATGTCTGGCTGCTTATGTACGTCACTCTGTGCATCAGAAGGGGTGTTCACGAAAGTTTGGTAAGTTTGGGAAAAGCCATGTCCTCTTCAAGACACCGAAAAGATTCTGAAAGTCCAAAAGCGTCTTTTAAGTTTGTGAAAGTTTGTGAAACGTGTCTTTCCATAAAGCCGAATACATTCTCATGACAAAATGCGGAAACTTGAGTTAAACTAGCTCCTCAAAAATTCGTTGGAAAGCTAGGTTTAATCTGATTCAGAGACTTCCATTGTTGCACCTACAGATTACAGTATCAGCTGTAGAGAAGAAGGATAGAAAGCATGCAGTGACCTATACAGCATGTTAACCACTCTTTGAAGAACGTGTCAAATGAAAAAGGGGAAACTGTGGTGTTCGTAGAAGGTGATTTTTCAGATTTTATTATCGTATTTTCAAAGCGACAGGGCTGGATTAAATAATTCGACCTCAGAAGTCGACCAACCCCCGGGGCTAAATAAACCAGTAGATGAACTTGTGGAAGGCGGTTCAGCAAATTCGGCTTCATGTACGTGATTTTAGCGCCAACGAAATTACTGCCGTTGAAAACTTGCAGCTAAATAGCCTGATTACAAAACAGCTTGTCTACCAGACATTGCATGATGATGGTGATGGCATCACTGCACTTCACATTTCCAGAGAGCTGGTGATATTTGTCCAATGGTAGAAGCAATAACCATAAGAACATGGAGCGAAAAATAATCCAGTAAAAGGGAAGACGAAAACAGTGAAGGGAACAGATATTCTGAAGTTGAGGAAGAGACTGGAAAGCTCTGAAGCGTATTAAAGAAATTTGAGTTTTACTGACTGCGGTAAGTTTACAACATTAATGTACAGCTGAATCTATGTTTTACGACAATAATAACGCGCAGATTGAATGTAGGAATAGTTTCTTAGAGAGAAGCTTATTTCAGAAGTGTTAGGGATCATGTGAACGTGACTCTCAACAAAACGAAATGAAATCCTTTTGGAAAATAAGAAGTGTACCTGTCTCACGACAATCGAGTGCAATAGCGTTAGGTTGTACACAACTACAAGCTGACTGGAGACGAGCATCTTCAGTGTGTACATTAGCTCTTTGCATACAGTAATCTATTGATGACACTGTTACCATGGATTCAGGTAGAACGTTTAAATTACACCTACTGTAACATCGAGAAATGTTGTTTGCCTTTCAAGCGACCCATCTAGTTTTACAGCCTTGACGAATGATTTCAGAGACGTTAATTCGCACTAAGCTTGAGAAGATGCCTCAGAGGATGTGACGACTGACGTAACGTACTGTGGGTCAAAATAAGTTCACCTCTGACTTTGATGGTATATGGCGAACTGATCCAGTTTAAGTAGCCTTTCTGAGCAAGAAATTGAACAAACCTGTGAAACACACTTTGCAGCCCTACAATACACCTTGTCAATCGGCTGTATGTGTTTTTCAAGCAGTGGTTGTCAGGCTTGGATATTTGACTCAAGTGAGTATCAGTGAATTGAACATCTCTAGCCGAAAGGTACCGCACAATTGGGTCGGCATCATAAGAGTCGTTGGTTTTGATTGTCATCAAAGCGACGTTTAGAAGCAAATTGATGTAAAACGGAACGAGCTAACTTCTCATTTTCTAAAATGTATTCATCACACGATGAGTTACCAATGCATATCACCTCACACTTAGGGGAGTTAACTGGAAGCCACGCATACATTCGCACTAAACATTGTCATCAACACGACAGCTAAACGATGGGATTATCCCACCACTTGTGTGCGCGACGTCGGTTGATGAGTTCGGATCAATATAATTCACCGTATACCGTTAGCTCCGGGTTCGGATTACATAACAGTATCATGAATGGGTTAGGCAGGTCAATTTGGTGACCTGCTGTCATGACGTGTCTTACGATCAATTATGGGGGTGTTTAAGCAACGAGCTCACCAGTTTGAAGTTATTACGTCGTCGATTCTCTTAATCATTTGGGGATATTCTGCCACTCGTTAAGATAGTTGTCGATCTGTTCTGCTTATGCATACGTTAGTGCAACTGCAGGTGAACTGACAGACAGCGTGAGAGGCAGAATAGTTAGACAGACTGCGTTGGTGATTGTGTAGAACGGGTCCTCTGGCGATGTAAACCAAACGCAACTGGGCAATCGCATTTTCACGAGATAGGAAAGACTTCAATTTGTATTGTATTTCATTCAACAAATGACTCCCTTCGAATTGCAGAGATGAAAATGTAACCGTTTTTATAATTGAACCGGCTGATTGCACTTGTTCATCATGGCGCTAGCTTGTACGAATGTTTTGGGGTATCCATTTGATAGTAGCGTTTATCTCAAAATCTCCTTTCTGTCCGTTGCTTACCAAGAATGAACATACTTTTGACCTCATGAAACGGGGCCCTGACTGACTGACGCTCGTTTGCTGTTAGGCGGAACTGGAGAATTGTAGATATTATCAGCATACTATTGATTAATGATGAACAGATCGCTGTAGCATCCCATCCTCACACCTAGTGATGAGCATTTCCTAGAGAATCATGCAGGTGTTTCATTCGGTTCTGTGAGACAAAGATGCGTTCACCTGAAATGGACTTAAGAAAGTCAAATGGAAATCAGACGTTTAATATTGGTAAAAAGTCGAAGTATCAGGAACATGCCTTTTATACAATACGGTTTTGACGACAACAACTTGTTAGAATCATTTCATCAGTTAACATTCAATCAAACAATGTTGAGTCTGATGGACTACCCATGGCCAAACTGCCTGTTTGTCTGTAAGAAAGTCCTCCAATACTAAGTCTGATGTTCTCTGTGCGCAGTAAAATGAACTCTTTGAAGCGTTCCAATAGAATACTTGTATCACAGTCCTTGCCGGAAATAGAACTACATAAAAAGGTAACTGTCTCACGAAGAGGGACACTGGTAAAAAGGGACTCTACGCCAGTGTATTCAGCGACACGCGTTGTATTATCTCCGTCTTGGCGCCGTTGACAATATTTGGTGTGTCCATTCCCTTTGCATTTTCTTTTTTCTGTTGTGCACAATCTGTATGTTTTACCTTCACCGATGAGGGTAAATGAGATGTTACCATATCACACCGTCCTCCTTCTGTTCTACTGGAAAGAACCCAGTGGTAATAGTTTGCAACTCTTAAAATGCGAACTCCAATCGACCAATTTTCAGGCCGTCCAGTAATCCACCTTCCTAGCCAACGATCAGTTGTGTTCATGTATACTTCACTCTAATTGCAACCTACCTAACAAATAGTATATGAAAAGTTTCCCGATGCTTTTCGAAATGTCTCTTTTGTGGATATTTTTTAACTGCTCTGAGCTATGTTTTAACAAGGGGACAACGGTATAGTGTTGGAGGTGTTGATTGGTTTGCCTAAATGATCTACTGATGTCAGCCAACAAATCGTTTCACTCTTCTCGTCAATACTGTAAGTTTCTTCGTCTCGGAACTATTTTGATATTCTTCAATTGAGCTACAAAAGCCTCGAAAAACTGATTGCTATTCGTTGAGTATGTGGTACCATGGTTTCATAAAATGCAGTACTTTATAATATAAAAGCCATGGACTGAATGTCTTCACACAAACTTATGGCCAACAGTTCCCAGATTGAGTGACATGGTACATCGTAGACGTAGACAATCTGTTTCCATTCTTGTCCATTAATGCTACGTTTAACGTTCAATCCCACTCTCAATTTTGTTGTCTTTCCAGTGCAGGGAGGTGGTCCAAGCTGATGCTCCTGCTTTGATCAACTACTTAGTGCGACATATGGATGTTCGTCACATCTGTGAGGTAATTTAACTTTCGACAACATTTAAATCACGGCCAGTAGACTCGTATGCATATTTGAAATATAGAGTTCTCCTTATCCAATTCATCAGGACGGCAAGAAGACATACATTGTGAGATGCAAGCATTTCGTTTATTTTCATCAGTTGATTACATAAAACATTCGGTTATATAGACTTAAGACATGGCGACAAAACAGTGAAATGAACGAACGTTACACAGTGCAATCAGGGTTAGGTCAACGGTTTCACTGCCACGGCAACGAAATTGATTGTGTCAGCACCTTTTGCCAACAGAGGGCTGGTGTGTGACGCTTGACTAACGACTCCTCAGAGAACGCCAACATTTTAGGGTTGCGATTGCGTAGCAGGACCATAGATGAAGTGGCGGGATTAAAAGATGTTGACGCAGTCACTTTCTTTGCCGTGGCAGTGAAACCGTTGACCCAACCGTGGTTGCATCATGCGACGTTCGTTCGTTTCGGTGTCCTTAACTTCTATAATCGCATGCCTACGTTTGTATTTCTGTTTGATACACACGCAACTTCCTTATAGACAGAAAACTGAATTTATGACAAATTTTCTCAGACGTTAAACTCTTATATGGTGCTAATTGTCCTTGATGGATTTTTGTTCCTAAAACAGCTCTGAAGTTTTAACTACTTACTAGATACCAGTAGTGTATTACGGCATTTCGATTTATTTCGTCTTATTTTACTTCAGATAGCATAGTTCACTTAGGGTTTTTCTTTGCTGGTTTGGTTTGCTTGGATGCCAGTTTGAATCTGCTTTCACATCAACTGGTGCTGGCTCACTATCCAGTGACTAGTAGTCGGTTGCACTTGCGTTTGAGCTTCAGACCTATGACAGTAGCGTTAAGAAACGCTCGTCCAGCCATTTTGATATTCACAAATGCAACAATTTCTGTTGGATCACAGTTTTTCATGAAGTCGATAACTGTCTGGTTAGACGTTGTCGGCTGTTTAAGTTCATCCCATTGTAGATTTGACGGCACGGAAAACCTGATCCATTTAATCTTTCTCATTTGCATGTGCCATGAGTCAATCTACAAACCAAATTGAACTGCAAAGAGTTCATCGAACTCTGTAGACGTTGTGTATTGATATGAGTTTGAATACGGAAAAAGCAATTTATATCAAAGTTATCGTTCTCTAAACTTGAGAATGCTCGCACACATTCTTTCAATTGGTATTGCTCACGTCATAATGTGTGATTGCCGGGGTATATTTTTGAGCGGTCTCTTATGTGAGCATCCTTGAAATTGTATCTTCCATTTTTCACTTTTCTTTTCTATTCAGCGTTTACAATTTTGTCCAAGTCATCAAAATTTTCTTGGAATTGAACAGCTCAGTGTGACTTCTCTGGAATCAACGAGTGCGTCAACTAGGTTAACGGTACTACTTTTTGCTTTTGCATACTTACTGTGTTGTTCAGTGAACAGCTCGTTATGCTCTTTGTTCATACTTTCTCTTTTGCATTAATGCGTTCTTTGTCAGTGGTCTTTTTATCAATTATAAATTGATTGTGTTTTGTTTGTATTGCGTTCATTTTAGCCTGCGTTGTGTGTAAACCAGTGGTTCAGGCTTTAAAACATTTTCTGGATCGAAACAGCACCAAAGAGGAAATAGCATTGCTACTGGATTTGCTGTGCGATTTAACAGTCAAGTATAAACAACACGTACGTCCAGGTCTAATTGTTTCTGCTATCATATGCTATTTATGCTGTGAACTGAGACGTTCCTTCATTTCTAATGATTTATTGTCCCCAACTCTTTTGAATGATATGGTGGTGATTACTGAACATTCGATCGTAAGTTTCCACATCGTTTACATCGACTACGCTAGTATTGATTGGGTAGCCTGACTGTGTTCAGGTCCCACCACATAATTCAGTGTTCTACATAGCGACGGTATTGACGACCTCTTGTTTATAGACCTCTCATTGTATTATGGGCTTTGTGCTTCATCGTTAGAGATTGAGGTGGATGGGTGGTGCACTGCTGATGTTTACCAATCATCTCTCATACCAAATACTCCTCGTCGTTACCGTACGCAATTGACGTGAGTTTAGAAGGAGAAGAATGATTATATGGCTTGCTAATATTTTTATCAGGGTAAACCGTTTCGATCGTTCGTTTACAGGGTGCAGGCACGTTGTTGTTGTTGTTGTTGTTGAGTGTTTCGGCTGTTGTGACCGTTCAGGAGGGCTTTACCGTTAACAAATAAAACATTTATACACTATCTGTTTTAACGTTGTTTAACAGACTATTTGCTTCAGGTAGCGGTTTGGTTGCTTATCGTCCAGCCCGGTACAACCTAGCGATACTGGTACCGGTGATCATTTTCAAGGGTTTAAGTTGTTTTTTCATTGCCCTGTCTGTGCGTTGAGCAGCATGATAACGTTATACGGCTCATTTGTTTTGTAAACTAACAGTTTTACTGCGGCTGATAAGTGGCGACTTCCGTGGGCGCTATATGTCTACTGGCATGCAGGTATGTATATATACACACTGCACGTGTATGTGCATGCTTAAGAAATGCTGCGAATGGATGGCAGCTTGTATCACCATCTCCGGGTGTTAATAACTCCCTTTTCACCAGTTTTTCTTCAGCATTGTACGAAACGCCCTTCAACCATCCTCCTTTTTTATCATGTTCCACATCAGTTATTTTTGGAAGCCTTACAAGTTTCTTTCTTTGTGTTGTCTATTATACATG